>WOXC01009077.1:0-173197 GCA_011680675.1 Gymnobelideus leadbeateri
AAAAAGAAAATAAAAAGTCATTGGGAGAACACAAACGACAGGGCAGGGAGGGAATCAGGAAAAGTCATGTAGGGTGCTGGAATGAGCTGAGCCTTGATGAGAGTTAGAGATTCTAAAAAGAGGAGGCAGCATGGCATTGGGGGATGAGAATCAAGGACTTGAGTTCAAGTCCTAATGGCGCTGTTTATGAACTGTGTGACCTTGGCCAATATGCTTAACCCCTCATGGTCTCAGTTTCCTCATCTGCAAAATTGAAGGGGGTTGTTTAATATGACTTCTAAAATCCTTTTCAGTTCTAAATCCATGATTTTAGGAGATGAGGAGCTTGAGCATTCCTGGGATGGGAAACAGGCTATGCAAAGACAGGGAGATGAGAAGCAATCGGTTATGCCCAGGGAACAACAGTCTGGTTTGAGTGGGATATTGCATGTGTGAGAGGGAGTAATAAGAAATGAATCAAGGGAGATAAGATGGAGCCATGTTGGGTTGTGTTTTACCCTTAGGGACCATGGGGAACCATTGAAGCTCCTTGGGCAGAGGAGTTACATACTTATTCATAATTTTATGATAATTTTGAAGTTGGTCACTGATTTTCTATTGTTTGTCCCGTATAATTCACTCACTCAAAACAACACAGCCACATTGATCCTTTTCTCATCTCTGTCTTTGGCTGGTTCTGTTGCTCCAGTTTTTGTAGGTTGATGTCATTAGGGGCGAGTCATTTGGCCACAACTCTGTGGACAATTAAATGTTTACCATTCCAGTGGCTTTCCCAGTCTTTGTGTTTTCTTTCTGGAACAGCCCGTGGAGCCATGCCCTGGGAGTCACACGCAATCCTGGGATATGGTACTAGGGGGAGAAGCAGCGTGAGGGGAAGGGTCAGAAGCATTCTTCTGTCCCCCTGGCCACTGTGGTCTAGGGCAGCAATGGGACCAAGAAGGCTCCATGAAGAAGGGACACCTGGGCTAAACCTTGGAAAAAGACAAGGATTCTTAGAGGAGGGAGCACATTTCAAGTATTTGCTTACAAAGTAGGTTGAGCTGTGATTCCGTGATCCCAGTGGCCCAATGATTCAGTCTCTTGGATAAACTTGGGCAAACATAGAATCTCAAGTTGGAAGAGACCTTAGTCAGAACTGTGAATGTGGTTGATAACTGGGAGAGCTTCTTCCCTTCTGGAAGACTGGCTATGCCCTAAGGGTCTGCAACACTTTTTCCCTGTTTCAAGATATTTCTTTTCTTACTTTATGTAAAGAGCAGTGAATCTGGTGGGTAATATATTCAGGACACACAGACACTGACAAACCCTTGAGATGTGTGGGGAGTAGGGGGTGGAGACCAACCTTCCATAACTCCCCAGTGGCTGGGCTTCTATGGCCTAGACAATGTGAGTTGGGATCAGACAGGAGAGTAAAGGATTTTTAAAGAAATTATTATTTATTTATAACATTATTTTCTTAAAATTTGAGTTCCAAATTCTCTTCCTCCCTCTAGCCCCTCCCTTACTCACTGAGAGCGCTATCAATATGATATCAATTTATACGTGTGAAATCATGCAAAACATATTTCCCTATTAGGAGATTTAAGATTTAAAATGTGTCATCACTACCCTATCTGTTCTTAGGATGGGGCAGCCAGGGCTTTGCCTCAGGACACTAGATGACGAGGGCTCTTCCATAATTCTTAAAGTCTTCTACCAGCATAGAAACAATGGAACCTAGCATCTAGCTGGGAAGAATAAGAAATGAAAGTAGGCAGTTACCAGATGGCGTGGCGTGGGGAGTGCACTTTCTCTTCCTTTGTTCTCCTCAAAGTCTTCTACCCTCCCATCAGCTGCTGCACCCCATCTCCAGCCCCAAGTTGCCTCCCTGTATCAGCAGATCCTTACCTATGGGAGATGACATTCTGTCTCCCCACCTGTCCGTTATATTTGTTTTGAAAAGTTGCTTGGAGGGAATTTGTAGCATTGCTTGCCTCTCCCCTAACGCCTTACCATTTTTCAAAGCTTGTCCTGGGTGCTAAAAATACAAATTACAGCTCTAATGCAGTTATAAACCATGGTGAGGAAAAAGCTTCATTTAAAAAGAAAGAAATCTGACAGAAATTATGAAAACATTTCTCTCCCTACAGATACTTTTAAAACAACTCATTTATTCCAACCCCATTTGTATATGTAACTATGGAAGCCAAGATTCCGTTAAGATATGAACTTACATTTTGTTGCGCTGATTGGTGTTTGTTTGTTAAACTCAGATTATTTTCCAGCATGGGGGCATATGAGGGATGGAGAAAGCATGTACCTGGTGTTATAAACTCTTGTTTGTATGCCAAATAGGTTATCATTATTCCCACCTCCAAATGAGGGGGCAATTATACCTTGGACCTACTTAAGGGTCAAATGTTCTTCAGAGGCTCAAAAGTGACTAGAAAATTGCATAATACTCAGCCAGAACACCTGATGTAATTGCTTTGCAATTTAAAATTGCTGGCAGGATGACAGATGGTGGTTTGTTGTTCCAGAGCCGTTGTGTTCTCCCCAGCAGTGAGACCATTATGACATCCTCACATCAGTGTTTGGCAAATGTGTGGAGGTCCTATTTGGGGGAAGTGGCCCCAGAAATCCAAGGCTCGTTCTTCTTGGTGAGCTCAGTATTCCCGAGAGAGGAGTCTACAGATGTTTATTGGGAATGGTGGGGAATAAAGGGTAGCGATTGGTCTTATGTAACTCTCCATTGGCATGACAAGCTGTTTATGGGCTTCTATGGCCTGGATAGTGTGAGGTAGGGGTACAACTTGTACTCCTGGCACTCAGCACAGTGTCTTGAATACAGTAAGCACATAATTACATGCTTTTCATTCCAAATTTAAGAGGCAGACCTTCTAGGAATAAGGAGATGAGAATCCCACTGTACTCTCTCCTGGTCAGACCACATCTAGGATATTATTTCCATTTATGGACACCACTACTTAAGGAGATAATTGATTGACTAGAGGGCAATCAGGATGGTAAAAGGCCTTGAGTGTGTGGCATATAATTGAAAATACTGGGAATGTTAAGGCTGGAGAAAAGAAAATGGGGTAGGGAGGTGGGAGATTGGAGTGATATGATAACATGTTTTCAAGTGTTTGAAGTGGAAGAAATATTAGATTTGTTCTGTTTGGTCTCAGAGGGCAGAAGTTATAAAAAGGTAAACTGAGGTTTGATGTCATAAAAATCTTCCTAATAAGATCTGTCCCTAAGTGAAATGGACTGCTCCAGGAGGTAGTGAGTTCCCCATCATTGGAGGTCCACAAGTAGAGGTTGGGTGCCCTTTCACCTGGTATGTTATAATGGACACAGTATGGATTGAGCTGAATGGTCACTTAGGTTTCTTACAGCTCTGAGATTCTGTGATTTTTTTTGCCTGTGCTCAGTAGCAAAGGAGAAAATCATGGCATCACCAGGGATAATTGTCAAAACTATTTTAAGTTAGTTAAAATTTACTTGATTTAGAAATAAATACGGGCATTAAAGTTATTCCCAGGAAACTTAGTACTGACTGGAGAAGAGGAGTCTTAGACGGGATGTCCAGTCATACTTGAGTATTCGAAGGGTTATCACTTGGAAGACAGAGTTCATTTAATGTAGACATTAGTGGGTATCTGGAAAATGGTGAGAAGAAATATTCTGAGGTCCTTTCTAAGAATTCAAGTCAAAGTTCCCTGGGAAATCAGATGAGTCCTGTTCTGAGGAATTGATGATCTACTCTACTTGGCCTCAGAGAACAGAATTGGGGATAACTTATGTCAGGTGCAGAGGCAGATTTTGATTCCATGAAAGAGCAGTCTTCCTGAGGGAGAGAGCTGTCCAAAATGGGCTGACATAGGGGGTGGTGGGCTCCTTTATGCTAGAGGTCTTCAGGCAATATCTGGATGGCCCCACCTGTTAAAGATGTAGTGTGTGTGTGTGGCGGGGGCAGATTCTAATTCTGTGATTCCATAATCACTTTTGCCTTCCTGTCTTTCTCTAGGTCCCTATTGGACTCATGTCCTATTCACATGGAAATCCAAGGAGGGCCTGAAAGTCTATGTCAATGGAACCCTGAATACAACAGACCCAAGTGGAAAAGTATCTCATACCTATGGGGAGCCCAATGTCAACCTGGTGATTGGCTCTGACAGAGACCAGCCTAAGAACTATGAGAATGGTGCTTTTGATGAGTTCATCATCTGGGAGCGAGCCCTAACACCCAGTGAAATCAGGATGTATTTTACAGCTGCCATCGGTCAGTAATAGTGTGAGCCACTGTGGGCGCTACTTTTGAAGCAGTTGCTTCACTTTTAAAAATCCTCCCTTAGGGGTGGCTAGGTAGAGCAGTGAATAGAGCACTGGTCCTGATGTCAGGAGGACCTGAGTTCAAATCCGGACTCAGACACTTAACACTTAGCCATATGACCTTGAGCAAGTCACTTAACCCCAATTGCCCTCCCCCCCAAAAAAAACCCAACAAAATATCTTCCCTTAAAAAACCATAACCGTCACCACCATCACCACTAAAACGAAAACTAAAAGGACTTGCCATATTGACCTGATCCAGTGCTGTAGGGGTTAAAATGTACTCTAATAAATGTGGTCATTTCCTAGAACATCTGTTTCCCAAGATAAAGAGGTTAACAATTTGCTTGAACTGCAATATAATTTATGTTTCCGTGCTACTGATCAGAAGTTCTAGCCCACTACTCCAGCTGCTGGATTAGATGGTTTTTTGGTTTCTGGGAGGCAGAGTGTTATAGCAGAAAGAATGCTGGCAATCCCATTTCTGCTTCTTATGCTCGTGTAACTGTGACTTGGTTTCCTCTTATGTAAAATCAAAGGGTTGGATTAGATAAGCTCTTAGGTCCTTTCGGTTCTAAATCTATGGTCCCCACATGATTGGATTTCTAGTTTCCCAAACTCTTGTTAAACAAATGTCTGCTGTGTACAAAATGCTGTGTATTCAATGTGATTGGAATAGTATAGTCTAGTGGACAAGCATTTATTAAGCACCTACTCAATGCCAGACACATAGAACTAAGTTCTGGGGATGCCAGCAAAGGCAAAAGATAATATAAGCTCTCCAGGAGCTCATAGAGGAGACAACATGAAAACCATTATGTATAAAGTGTAGGATAAAGCAGAGGTGGTTCTAGGGGGAAGATGTTAGCATTGACCTGCATTCAAATCCTGGCTCTGACATATACTGGCTATTTGACTCTGGCCTCTCATTGCCCTAGGCTGTTTTTCAAGTCTATAAACTGCAGAAAAGGTGCCAACCTGCATCAGTGGAGGGAATTATCTGCTCTTGGAGTTCTCCATTTTGGTGAAATCATTGGTTCCTTTTCAAACTTAAAATATATGTATTGTGCAAATAAATGGTTATGGAATTAAATGGAATTGGGCATTAGGATTGCAAAAATAAAAATAATATCAGAACCCTGACCTTATAGGATTATAGATTTAGAGGAGGAAGAGATTTTAGGGCATCTATTCCAACTCCCTCATTTCACAGATAAGAAAACAGGTCCAAAAAGTTTAAGTGAATTACCTGAAGTCACTCACTCAAGGGATTCAAATCCATGACTCTTTTCACCATGCTAAACTACCTCTTATTAATTATAGTCTACTATGGAGAGCACAGGTAGCTAAGAGGCACAGTGGATAGGGTGCCAGGCCTGGAGTTAGAAAGACTCATCTTCATGAGTTCAAATCTGGTCTCAGACACTTACTAGCTGTGTGACCCTGAGCATGTCACTTAACCCAGTTTACCTCAATTTCCCTCATCTGTAAAATTAACTAGAGAAGGAAATGGCAAACCACATTAGGATCTTTGTCAAGAAAACCCCAAATGGGGTCATGGAGAGCCAGAAATGACTGAAATCATTCATCAACAACAATGGGGAGCATGGAGAGATTTACTTAGTGCTTACTATATTTAAGGCCCTTTTCAAAGTGCTGAGAAGAGCACTTCATAAATATTTGTTCTTTGACTTACTGAGAAATCAATCAACAAGAATTATTAAGTATCGACTCTTTGCCAGGCCAGAGGTGGGGAACCTGTGGCCTCAAGGCTACATGTGGTCCTATATGTTAAGTGCAGCCTTTTGATTGAATCCAAACTTCACAGAACACATCCCCTTAATAAAATGATTTGTTCCGTTAAACTTTGACTTGGTCAAAAAGCCATACCCAAAGACCTAGAAGGCCAAGTGTGGCCTCAAGGCTGAAGATTCCCCACCCCTGTGGTAGGCACTGTCCTGGGTGCTGGGAATAGAAAGACAAAGATGAAATAGGCCCTCCCCTCAAGGAGCTTACATTCTTTTGGGGAATGTATAGGCATCCCCAATATATATAGGCACAAGTATATGCAGGATAACCAAGGGAGTTTAGGGCAGGACGGCACCAGCAGTTGTAGGGGAAAGACTCCATGTAGAAGATGATAGTTGAGCTGAGTCTTCACGGAAGGAAAAGATTCTGAGATGTGGAGATGGGGGATGGATTGTAAAACCATCTAGTCAAGTGACTGGAATATTAGATTGAAAGATGAAAGACTTGTGTTCTTAATCCCAGATCTGCCCCTTGTTTATTTTATGATACCAATCTGCTTGGTTATTCCCTTTTAGTCCCATAAAATTATGAATTGGAAAGATACATAAAAGGTAATCTAGTCCAATCCTCTCATTTTATAGGGGAAGAAATGGACATTTAGAGAGAGGGAGTGATTTATTTGAGGTCAAAAAGTATGTATTATGTATCAGAATTGGGATTCAAACCCAGGTTATGAGCTCATAAGAATTAAAATGGAAGAAAGAACCTTAGAGGCCATCCCTAGACTAGCTTCCTCCTTTCACAGAGGAAGAAACTGAGGCCTAGAGAGGTTAAGTGATTGACCCAGAGTCACACAGGAAGTAAATTTGAATCCATGTTCTCCAACTTCAAATCCAAACCTTCTTCCCACTGAAACACAGCTTCCTTTGTCCACTGAGTCCTGGGCCTTGTCCCCTAGTGAGGGCAGGTCTGAGGAGGTAAGATATTAGAAGAAAAATCCATGGTGGAGATTTGTCTAGGGTTCAGCGAATATCATCTTGAGATTGAACTATCTCTTTCTTATGGTCCCATGCTTAAAAGCCTCCAATAAATTATGCTCTCTTAATATTTTCAATGCTTTAGTTACATTGGAAAAATTTGCTTTTGTATCTGGTTGTTGTAGAGACCATAACAAACTCTTCTTTCTGTAGCATCTCCAGGCCCAGGGCTGTCATAAATCAATCCCTTTGGTTCAGAGTAATGCTGCAAGAACGCTGTGTAACTCACGGCAAGTACTTGCCCTCCATGCCCTTTCTCTGGGCTCTACACTTTGTTCTGGAGGAGTGCTGTCTCCTGGGAGGACAGCTGGTGTCTCAACCCTCAGGGGCTATGTGAAGCATGATCTGCTCCATGCCCTTTGGGAAGTAAGGGCTCCATTCACTCCTTTATCCCCTCCAGGATGTGGATGCTTGCTCGGTTAGCTAGCGGAGCGGGCTGGGGTGGAGGTCGGCACATTCTTTCGGGATGTATTCAGGGCATCATGGGACGAAGGGCTGTAGGAGCTAGCAAGGTATGATGATGTCATTTCATAGACTTTCCCTGGGTCAACAAACGCTCCTCTTTTTCCTCCCCAGCAGCCTCTGGGGCTTCAGCTGATGAGAAGTGAAATCTGCTGCTTGGATTGGATGGGGAGGTTTGAGAATGAGAATTTTTTTGCTGGAGACGAGGCAGGCATACCTAAATCATAAGAGTAATATATACAATCTGGCGTCTTCATTTTCTCAGTTAATTGGATGGTTTGGAAGTTGAGCTGAGCAGCCTTCCCTCTGAACAAGAGAGAATCCAAAGGTTGCTAAGGCTACTAGGGACTTCAGAAATCAGAGACTATAGGAGCAGCTAGGTGGCACTGGTCCTGGAGTCAGGAGGACCTGAGTTCAAATCCAACCTCAGATACGTACTAGTTGTGTGACCCTGGGCAAGTCACTTAACTTTAACTGCCTCAAAAAGTATATAAAAAAGAAGTCATAGAATATACATAAAAAACTAGAAGGCACCTTGTAGGTCATTTGGCTTAATCCCCTAATTTTACAAGGAAGAAACTGAAGCCCATAGAAGTTGGGGCCCCAACATCACAGAGGTACTAAGTGGCAAAGCTGAGATTCGAACCTGGGTCTTCTGGCTCCAAATTCAGACCTCTTTTGACTGCACCACAATTGTTGTCAAGTCACTGTACCTCCACGCAGGAGGATGCCCCATTCATTCTAAGTCATTTGCCAGTTTTTAACAACAGGTGCTGAGAAAGAGGAGTGGCCCAGCTATCTTTTCCTGATTCCTTCTTGCTGTGATCTGAACTCATTTTCTTTGGTTCCTTCCTTCTGAGACAGGGAGAACAGCTGGTGACTATCCTTTTTCATATTAAACTTTGATGCATTCCGGTGGTGCCCAATAAATATATGTCAAGTGACTGATTTATTCATGTATTATGTGAAATAATTAACACTAAATAATATAATTCACCTATCTGATACAATTTGTGTCTTGGGGAAAACTAAGAAAATTTCATTAATAAAAATGTTTTATTAGCCCTACCTCTTTCCAGGAAGTCTCCTACTCTGGGGATATGTATTAGAGACAGAATATGAGTACCGAGAGGGCCCTCAGATCTACTCCAACCCCAACCAACTTTAAGTTTTATAAAACTCTTTACAAATATTATCTCTTTTTATCCTAACAACAACCCTGGGAGAGAGTGGCTATTATTATACTTGTGTTAAATATGAAGAAACAGAGAGCAGTTAAGTGACTCACCCAGAGTCACACAGGTAGTAAGTGGATTTGAAGTAAGTAAGTAAGGCTGGATTTGAACTCAGGGCTTTCAGAGCTCTTTCTACAGTGTCATGCCTAGATGGTTTTAGGTGATTGTAGAAACTTTTGGTAAAGGAAAGAACTTCTTTTAGGGGGAAAAATGAACAAATGAGGACTATCCCTTTTCTTTTCATTTAATGAAAAATGATTTTTTTCCTCCTAGGAAAGCAAGTATTTCTTTCTACCACACCTCCTACTGCTGCAACCAACATGAAGGTAAGAGAATATCTGGAGGGTTTCTTAGAGTGTTTAATTTTCATTCTGATTCCTGTAACTTCTTGCTAAAAAATCTCTTACTGAGGCTGCTTCTCAAGATGCTTGAAGGTTCTAATGGACTTTATAAGTCATAGGCTTATGTTCTGCTGTTGGTGGGTGAAGGGAGGAATGAAGAGAAAAGAGTATTCATAGCACCTTTGATCTAGGACTGGAGGGGAAGGTGATGGAAGTGAGAAGGGGGTTTGGGGAGGGGCAGGGGGCTCTCCATTTTCTCAGTTGCTTCTGCATTCAGATATGAGGTGATGTAGGGGACAAACTCACCCTTGATTTTTTATGGGTTAAGAAGAGCAAGTCTCAAAACTGCATGGGTCTACTTTCCATAGAAGTCTATGGATAGAATTTTTAGAGGGAGGGACTCATAATATCTTGTCTTGCTTTTTTCTAGGTCTCCACCGATGTCTATTGTCCCATTATAACCAACCTGAATGAGCAAAGAAGCAATTCTAAACATGAAGGGATCATGCTGAGCTACCTTCAGAACATGTCGATCAGCTTACCCAATGAGTCTCTGTCAAAGGATACTGCCTTCAATTTCACTGAGGTAAAGCTTCTCACATGGGGGCCATCATTATTTGGAAATAAACTATGTGTGACCTTGGGATTTTTGCAGATATAAGAGATGTGTGCGCTTTGTAGTTATAGCACATTATAACTCCAGTAGCGTGGGCTTTGTACTAAATAGGGTTCTAACCTCCATCCACAGTCCTGTTCTGGTACATTAGATTTGTTTGACCAGAGAGGGTGGAGCTAAGACCAAGTTGGTTGGTACTTGAGAAGAGGCAGAGTTAGACTTATGTCACTTAGCCTATGTTTTCTTCTCTATAAACACAACAAAGCAAAACTTTATGACAATTAGAGTGGATTCAGTTGTTTTGGGATATAGTCCCTCCTCATTGGAGGTCTTCCAGCAAGAGACTGGTTGACCACTCCCTTCTTAGGAATGTTGCAAATATGGCAATTCTTATTTAGGCACCATTTTTTTCAAAATGGCCCCTGAGGCTCACTGTGATTCTGAGAATCTCATTGGGTTGTTGATGAGACTCTGGGTTCTTGGAGGCTACACTAGCAGCTACACCAGCTGCCAAAATACAAAGGTTTTGAACTTGGGTTGCTGACTGATAGCATCTATTGTGTGAAAATCATCCTGGACCCAACTTAGCTAGTCAGATGATGCAGTAGGTAAGAATGCTGATTTTGGAGTAAGGAAGACCTGATTTTGGCACCACTGGTCTAGAGGAAGATGAAGGATTTTGGCCACTCTTGAGGGTCATCTCCTAAACTCTATGGAGTCTTTGACTTGCCTTGGTGGAATGAATAGACACATTAAAGAAATTATTGATCTTTGAAATAGAAGATTTTCAAAGTCACCTAAATCCTGTGTGAGCTCCTGTATTTAGTACATTCTCACTTTTCTCCATTTTCAGGAGCTGGGAAAAATTATAAAATTTAAAAAGAAAATCCAGTTGAGAAACTGAGGGCTCCTAATTAATGTCCTTTAAAAGACTCAGACCTAGGATATGCCTCTATCACATCTTCAGTCTACTCAGCTGGGCTACGATGACTACCCTGTCAGCTTACTTCTTGCTTTGAAAGATTTAGGGTATATAGGTTCAATAAATGTGTATATATATATACACTTGATATGTTGAATATATGGGTGTGTTGTATATTACTATTTTCTCTGAATCACCTAAATTTCCCATATATATCCCTTCCACTCCAGAAGAGCCAAACTTTATTTTAAAAAAAAGTGAAAAAAATTCCCAGTTAATCAAAATTAACCTAGTTATAAAAAAAGTCTTGGATTATAGGGAAGAAGGGGTAGGGAGAAGCCTTTTCACATCTCATATTTGGGACCAAACTTCTGCATGCACTTATTAAGTGCCTACTGTATGCCAAGGTGCTCAGGATACAAAGACATTAATGAAACAACCCTCATTGGCAAGGAGTTAACTTTTTACTGGAGAGAAAACACATATACCTATATAACGATGATGATGATAGTAATTAACATTTGTCATCTACTCTGCACCAGACACTGTGCTAAACTCTAATTTATTATTTCATTTGATCTTCATTACAACCTGAGAGGGCAGTACTCTTATCATCCCCACTTTACAGAGAAGGAAACTGAGATAAGTCAATTTTAAGTGACTTATCCAAGGTCACAGAGCTAGAAAATATCTGAGGGTGGATTTGAACTCAGGTATTCTTGACTCTAAGCCCAGCACTCTATGCTCTGGGATACTTTGATGCTCTTTAATTAGATAAGAAAGACATTTTAAGGAGAAAGCTTTAACAACATGGGTAAGGGGACCAGGAAAGACTTCATCTAGGAGGCTGCCTAATTTGAAACTCTGACTAAAGTATGCTCAGAAATAATTCTGGGAATATGAACAGGCTTTGCAGCTTGCTTGGTGGTGAAAGAGGAATTTCTCCAATTGTCTATGTAGCATACGAACATGTTAGCATGACTAAGACATTTTTGTACAGTAGATAGAGCTGGTCTTGTAGTCAGGAAGATCTGGATTCAAGTCTTGCCTTTGACATAAACTGACTGTAAAATCCTGGGCCATCTTTAGGTGCACCCAGATAACTCTCTAAGAATACAAGCTACAGATTAGTTGCCCATCTACATTTATAGAAGGAATTTCCTCATGAGATATTGGCTTCACTAATGAAATCCTAGGTCTGGTTTCTCCTCTCCTCTCTCTCCCTGCTTCCTTCTCCTCAGCACCCCCAACCTAGGCATCATAGTTCATAGAACAATGGGCTTGTAGTCAGAAAGACCTGAGTTCAAAACCAGCCTCAAATATTTTCTACCCATGTGACCCTGGGCAAGTCACTTAATCCCTGTCTACCTCAGATTCATCAACTCTTTTTTTTTTTTTTTTTTTTTAAACAAATGTTTTATTAACTTCTGTTTTACATCATTCATTTCCGCCAGATTTTGAGTTACAATCATTTTCCCCCCATTATTCCCCTACCCAACCTCCCAGAATAGCAGTCCCACAAGATATCGCTTCCTCCAATCTGCTCTCTCTCATACCTTCTCCCATACCCCCATCGACTTTTCCATTAGAGGAAGGTGAATCTTTGCGTCCCAATGCCTGCACATCTTATCTCCCTATTACAAGCAAAAGAGTATTAATAATAGTATTTATATATATTTGAAACATCTAATGTTACGACCTCAAATTTCAGATCCATTTCCTTCCTCCCTTGTCACCCATTCCCTCTTGGGAGATAAGTAATTCAGTATATGTTGTACACATCTAGCTATGCAAAACATTATCATAGTAGATACATTGTACAAGGCTGCTTATAATTCCCTCCCACTCATCCCACCCCCCACCTGGTCCATTCCCTACATGATCCTGTCCCTCTTCTATAGTGGGTACTTCCAACCTCCCCTCACCCCAAGGATGCCCTCCCATCCATCATCTCTCCTCTCATCCCCCTTCCCCTATCCTGCTGCAGGTTGAGATATCCCATTTAGTATGTATGTCATTTTCTCCCTGGACCAAATTCAATGTGAATGCGGTTTTGCCTTTTTAGCCTTCCTTATTCTCCCCCTCCTTTGCAACCACTTCCCCTACATGAGATAGTTTACCCTACCATGTCTCTCCCAATCTCCTCTTGCCACTTTCCTCTCTCACCTCATAATTTCATCCCTTGAGTACTCTCCCTTCCCAACAAAATCAACCTATGCCCTCTATCCATATATAACTGTAACCATATACACACACATTCACATATGTATTCATATGACCACACCCCCTTCTTCCATTATTTTCATAGTGAGAAAGATATCATCAGTCACAGATATTACTTTTCCATATAGGAATGTAAATAGTTCAACTTTGATAAGTTCCTTTTGATTTCTTTTCCCTGATTACCTTCTCAGGCATCTCTTACTTCTTGCGTCTGGATGTCAAATTTTCTATTCAACTCTGGTTTTTCCTCAAGAATGCTTGAAAGTCCTCTATTCCACTGAATGACCATATTTTCCCCTGAAACAAAATACTCAGTTTTGCTGGGTAGGTGACCCTTGAGTTCATATTCAGTTCTTTTGCCCTCTGGAACATCATATTCCATGCCCTTCGATCCCTCGGTGTAGAAGCTGCCAGGTCCTGGGCTATTCTGATTGTGTTTCCACAATATTGAAATTGTTTCTTCCTGGCTGCTTGTAGTATTTTCTCCTTGATCTGGGGATTCTGGAACCTGGCTATAATATTCCTAGGAGTTTTCTTTTGGGGATCTTTTTCAGGAGGTGATTGGTGGATTCTTTCAACCTCTATTTTGCCCTCTGGATCTAAAACATCAGGGCAATTTTCCTTGAGAATTTCTTGAAGGGTGATTTCTAGGTTCTTTCTTTGATCATGGCTTTCAGGTAGTCCAATAATTTTAAATTGTCTCTCCTGGATCTATTTTCCAGGTCAGTGGTTTTTCCCATGAGATATTTCACATTGCCTTCTAATCTTTCATTTGTTTGGATCTGCTTAACAGCACCTTGATTTCTCATAAAGTCATTAGCTTCCATTTGCTCCAGTCTAACTCTGAAGGAATGAATCTCCTCAGTGAACTTTTGAGATTCTTTTTCCATCTGGCAAATTCTACTTTTTAAGGCATTCTTCTCCTCATTGCCCTTTTGGGCCTCCTTTGCCATTTGAGCTAGTCTATTTTTTAAGGTGTTTTTTTCCTCAGTCAGGCTGTTGACCCTCATTTCATACTTTTCCTGCATCCTTCTCATTTCTCTTTCCAATTTTTCCTCCACTTCTCTTATTTGATTTTTAAAGTCCTTCTTAAGGTCCTCTATGGCCTGCAACCCGCTCATGTTTTCCCCTGGGGCTTTTGGAGCAGGACTTCTGACCTCACAGTCCTTTTCCGCTCTATGCCCCCAAAATAGGAGTCTAGGGTTGCATTTTTCTGTTTCCTTTGCCTTGGCATGTTGCCACTTAATTGCTTGACTTTTGGGCTTGTTGCCACACTATGGCTTTAAGGCCAGATAGAGGAATTTTCGTCCCGAGCGTGTGGGGGGCAACTTCCGTTTCTGGCAAGCTGTAAACCCACCCACAGCTTCCACCCTAGATCACAATCCAGATCCAGGGAGGTTAAAGCAAGAGCGATTACCCCCCAAGACTGATCGCTGGATCTCCCCACGATTTGTAGGCTGGGAGCCCGAGCTGCCTCTGAAAACTACAAAATGGCGTGTCTCCTCAGCGGCTTCTAGCCCCCAGGGGAGGGAGCTGACGCATTCCCCAAATACAGGTCCCAAAGTCCATAGGACACTAACCTCTTACTTTGTCCTAGGCAAGTCTATGTTGATAATTCTGGAATCGCCACAGCTCCTGGTGTTCTGGGGTTCCTCCAGCCGGCTGCTGGCCCTGCCGCCCTGGGGCTAAAACCTCGGCTCACGCGGACCTGGGCTCGGCTCGGCTCCTGCGCTCTGCGCTGTGCGCGCTGCCGGCTCCCACACCGCTGCGCTGGTCCTTCCTGCAGGGCTGCTGGGCTGTCCTCAGCGGGAGGTTAGCTTTTCTGTGTCGTTCTGTGGGTGCTGGGGCTCCAGAAGTTGTTCACAGTCCTTTTTTACTTAGTTTGTGGGGAATCTGGGGGCAGAGAGGCTTGGACAAGCTGTTTCTACTCCGCCATCTTGGCTCCGCCCCCAGATTCATCAACTCTTAAAGAATGGGGATCATAATAACACCAACTTCCTAGGTTGTGGTGAGAGGATTAAATGAGATAATGTTTGTACAGTACTTAGCACAGTGCCTGGTACACAGTAAGGGCTTAATAAATGTTTTTTTTGTTCCTTCTTTCACTCCACCCAAAAATGTGTCAAGACCAATGATGTGAATAATACGTCATAAATGGAGAGGAAGAATGGCTAATTTTCTCCATTCCAAGATGCCCAATGCTTGGGAGATTTGTACATTAAACACTAATAGTATATACTAAACTCTCTTGATAGTAGTACTTCTCAGAAGCATGCTTTGGCTTTGTAGCTATACTTTTTCAAAATTATATCTTTGCCAAGCATTAACTATTCACCAATTAAATGAAGATGCCAGGGGAATGGGCAAAGTGGAGTATTCACATTGGGAGCTTGGCAAAGAAGTAATACTATTGAAAAAGCAGTTTCTCTGGTGTCAGGGGATCTGCGTTCAAATCTCAGCTCTGTCACTTACTCCCCTGTGACTCTGGGCAATCCATTAATATGTAAACATTTTTTTTTTAATCAATCACCAAGTATTTATTTATTTATTTATTTTTCTTTTTGGAGGGCACTTGGGGTTAAGTAACTTGCCCAAGGTCACACGGCTAGATTTTTTGTCTGTGTGTGCGTTAAGTGTCTGAGGCCGGATCCGAACTCAGGTCCTTCTGACTCCAGGGCCGACGCTCTACTCACTGCGCCACCTAGCCGCCCCAATATGTAAACATTTAATAAATACCTGCTATATTCTGGAATGCAAAGGCAAAGATGAAATAGATACACAAGGAGCATATATTCTTTTGAATTCACCACCTTTCTGGGTTTCAGTTTCCATACCTGTAAAGTGAGGGGTTTAGACTAGAGTAATTGATCAGTGAACATTTGTTAAGCACCTCCTGAGTACCAAGTACTGAACAGTTCTTGCCCTTGAGAAGCTTACCTTCTAAGACAACATGTAAATAAATAACAATGTCCAGGATTCTTGGAGAGTAAATGGAAGGGGGCCTCTTTTTTGGGGAAAGCTCTCCCTCATTTACAATTTTAAATCTATGATCCTAACTCCTGGAAATGTTTAGAAGACTCTGGAATCAGAGGTACAAAACTTTTCTTATGTTGTATATAGGACAAACAGTGAAGGGCTAAGAACATCAGGAACAATGGAAGGAACATTGGAAAAGAGAATGTTTTTAAAGGTGTTTTCTTTGTTATCTGAATCAATAACATCCCCTTCTTCCTAACACCAAACCATTAGAAGATTCAAAAACTTTGAACTGTTCTCACTTTGTGTTTGCTATGGGGAAACCAAGTCTGATGGCTGCTGAGCACTCCATCAAATGGGAGTCATGCTGGGAAGATTCATTACCAAGGCAGCCTCCACTGAGAGGAAAGCAGCAGAGATGTCTGAAGTCTGCTTTGGGGAGGAACACAGAAATCTCTAAGCCACTTGTCAGACCCATTTCCATCTATTTCCATGCCCCATTTGCCCATCGATGCACCCAGTTGGTTTGGCTTTAAAAGGGCTCATAACAGGGCGAGTCTCCTGCTTAAAGTTATATATTTTTTTTCATTTTAGAAGGTTGGTAAAGAGAGAGAGGGGTTCCTTTATGGACTAGAGCTTCATTATTTGCCTTTGAATGAATGAAAGGATATTTATTGAACACTTTTTATGTGCCAAATGCTAGGGATACAGAGACAAAAGCAAATACAGTTCCTGCTTTCAAGGAGCTTATATTCTAATGGGGGAAAACACACAGGGGAATTAGCCAGAAAAGGTTTTTATTCTATTTTTTAGAAATCTAGTTTTCCTGATTTCAATTTCTATGAAACTATTCTGAAGCTAATAAATACAGGGAACTCCTTGTCAGACTACAGGGTTTCTTAACCTGGACTCCATGATCTTATTTGTGAAAAATGTTTTGATCACTGGATTTCAATTTAATTGGTTTCCTTTGTCGTCCTTTGCACTATATTCATTTAAATCCTTGATTTCAAGAAGGGGTTCATAGGCTTAATCAGATTGTCAAAGGGGTCCTATGATGCAAAGCCAGATAAGAACTCTTGTCTCACGGGGAGGATTAGAGGTTCTTTAAATGGGGTTACTAACAGGGTCTTTTCAGAAACAATGGTGGTCTTAATTTAGTTATTATATGAGGTGTGAGTGAGAGTGAGGAGTGGGGAGGAGTACCTGTCCAAGAAAGAAAAATGGTCAAGGGAGAATATGGTTTGGAGTCTGAGATTGGCTAGATATAGACAGTATTATTCTACATAATAGATATGGATATAGATGTAGATTTGTTTTATATATATATATATACATATACATACATATATATATATAAAAGCTAATTATAACACAGTTCCAAGATCTGAACCAAAGGTAAAAAGGGTTCCATTTTTAAAAATTGGTATGTCCAGTACCAAGGACAGTTCCTGATCCACAGTAGGTGCTTAATTCATGCTTGTTGAATTCTTTCAATGCAGAATCCTCAGACTTAGTGTGAACCCCCCCCCCCAAACCTTATGCAAAGTGGTTGTTTAATAAATATTTGCTGATTGGCTGATGCTGCTTTATTCCCTGGTGTATCTTCCAAGAAGCAGCCCAGATTTCCTGAGAAGCATCACAAAAAATCATTCCAGCCAAGTTATGATGCTGGAAAGAACTGGGTAGAACAATGACGGACAACTTTGAGTGATAGCAGAGAAAAATAGCCTCCCCCCCATCCTTCCCACAACTCCCAAACAGTGCCTGTTGTGTTATTTATTTATTGCTAATGAGAAGAATCTGTCTCACACCTAATACTATAGCGGCAGCAGCTCGATATTTAATTGCTGCAAATTAAAACCATCAATTTCATAAGCTGTGCATAACGGGGAACATTCGGCTGAGATGCCACTACTCTTGCCAATACGCTGTTGGGGATAAAATGGGGAAAAAAGAACAAAGAAAACAAGAAACAAATGGCAGCAACTCAAACAACCTACCTTCTGATAAACAGAGCCAGTGATCCTCACCTATTCCTTGAACTATGCCCAAGTAGAACTCTGCCAGCCTCAGGAATTTCTGAGACTGTCCCCCAACCCCACCTGCTTGCTTTAGACTGTATTAGAGCTGAAAACAACCTTAGAGATTGTGTAGTCAAAACTCGTTTTGTAGACCTAAAGATAATCCTAGAGAAGGCAAAGGCAAGGTATAAAAGATATGGGAGGGGCAGAGCCAAGATGGCAGAGTAGAAACAGCACTTCCAAGGTGCTCTGCCCTACACCACCTCCAAACAATGTGAAAGGGGAATCTGAACAACTTCTGGAGCCCCAGTACCCACAGAACGACACAGAGAAGCTAACCTCCTGCTGAGGACAGCCCAGCAGCCCTGCAGAGAGTGACCAGCACAGCGCTCTGAGAGCGGGCAGCACAGCACGCTGGGAACCGACAGCACAGCTCTCTGGGAGCCGAGCCCAGGCCCGCCTGAGCCACGATTTTGGCCCCAGGGCAGCCAGGCCAGCAGCCGGCTAGAGGGACCCCAGAACACCAGCAGCTGTGGCGATTCCAGAACTATCAGCACAGATATGCCTAGGACAAAGTGAGAGGTTAGTACCCTATGGACTTTGGGACCAGTATTTGGGGAACATGTTGGCTTCCTCCCCTGGGGGCGAAAAGCTGCTGAGCAAACCCGGCACAGAGGCCATTTTGCAGCGTCAGTGGCAGCTCCAGCTCCTGGTCTGCGAACTGTAGAGAGATCCAGCAATCAGTCTGGGGGTTAGTCTCTCTTGCTTTAACCTGCTTGGATCTGGATTGTGGTCTGAGGTGGAGGTTTGGGGTGGGTATCCAGCTTGCCAGAGTGTGTAGAGGCTTTACAGGGGCCACCCAACCTCCAGAAGTTGTGAAGACCCCACATTTAGGATGGAAGCTCTCCTGTCTGGTGGCAGAGTCCTACTGTGGCAACAAGCCAAAAAATCAAGTAATTAAGTGGTAATATGCCCAGGCAAAGGAAACAAAATAAACAGAAAAATGCAACTTTAGACTCCTATTTTGGGGGCAAAGAGGATCAAAACATGGAACAGGAAGAGGACTGTGAGGTCAGAACTCCTGCACCAAAAGCCCCAAATGAAAATACAAGCAAGCTACAGGCCATAGAGGACCTTAAGAAGCAGATAAGAGAAGTGGGGGAAAATTGGGAAGAGAAATGAGAAAGATGCAAGAAAAGTATGAAATGACAGTCAACAGCCTGACTGAGGAAAACAACACCTTAAAAATTAGACTAACTCAAATGGCAAAAGAGGCCCAGAAAGGCAATGAGGAGAAGAATGCCTTAAAAAGCCAAATTTGCCAGATGGAAAAAGAATCTCAAAAGCTCACTGAGGAGAATCACTCCTTCAGAATTAGACTGGAGCAAATGGAAGCTAGTGACTTTATGAGAAATCAAGATGCTGTTAAACAGATCCAAACAAATGAAAGAATAGAAGGCAATGTGAAATATTTTATGGGAGAAACCACTGACCTGGAAAATAGATCCAGGAGAGATAATTTTAAAATTATTGGACTACCTGAAAGTCATGATCAAAGAAAGAACCTAGAAATCATCCTTCAAGAAATTCTGAAGGAAAATTGCCGTGATGTTTTAGACCCAGAGGGGGAAATAGAGGTTGAAAGAATCCACCAATCACCTCCTGAAAAGGATCCCAAAAAGATAACTCCTAGGAATATTATAGCCAGGTTGCAGAACTCCCAGATCAAGGAGAAGATACTCCAAGCAGCCAGGAAGAAACAATTCCAATATTGTGGAAACACAATCAGAATAGCCCAGACCTGGCAGGTTCTACACTGAGGGCATTCTAGGAGGAGGGAAGGTTGGAAGTACCCACTTTCAAAGAGGGACAGGATCAAAGTAGGGAATGGACCAGATGGGGGGTGGGATGGATGGGAGGGAAATATAAGTAGTCTTTTACAATATATCTACTATGGTAATGTTTTGCATAGCTATACATGTACAACACATACTGAATTGCTTATCTTCACAGAGGGAGTGGGTGACAAGGGAAGAAGGGAATAGATCTGAAATTTGAAGTCTTAAAATTAAATATTTCAAATGTATATAAATACTATTATTACTATTCTGTATGTAATTGTGAGATAAGATGTTCAGGCATTGGGGCTCAGAGATTCACCTTGCCCTAATAGCAAAGCTGAAGGGGGTATGGGAGAAGATATGGGAGAGAGCAGATTGGATGAGGGGATATCTAATGGGGACTGCTCTTCTGGGGTGGTGGGTAGGGAAAAAATGGGGAAAAATTGTAACTCAAAATCTGGTGGAAATGAATGATGTAAACCAGAAGTTAATAAAGTATTTGAAAAAAATAAAAGATATGGGACTGGAACCCAGTTGCCCTGACCCTCACTCTGGTGGTGTTTCCATAATTCCAGACTGGGAAATTCCCTCAGGTTGATTCCCTGAAATAAATATGCAGGGGCAAGCATCTTCTATCCATTCTCACTCCATGTATCTCAGCCCAAACTGCCAAGCAGTTCAGCATGCTCAAAATCACACCCCCTCACTCATTTCATGTTTATCCCAATCATATCCAATCCAACCCAACCCAACCCAACCAAATACAATTGAACTGAATCCATCAAGGCTTGATTAAATGCCTACTTTGTGCCAGGCATTGTGTTAGGCAATGGAGATACAAAGATATAAATTAGTTCCTGCTCTCTATAGAGGGGGTTATATTCTACTGGGAAAGAAGGGAGGGCAACACATAAGTACAAAACCTTTTATTTAATTATTTATTTTATAAATATATGGGTATATTTTATAAATATATGTGTATATTTTATAATATATAAATAAATAAATGTGTATATTTTATAAATACATGTATTTATAAATACATATGTGTATAGACACATATATAATATATATTTATAAAATTTTGACTGAAAAATGGAATATTCCAATTGAGGGGGAAGCATCAGAGAAAGCTTCATGTAGGAGATGACATGAACTGAGTCTTGAAAGAAACTAGGGGTTTTTAGAGTCAGAGGTGAGAAGGGAGAGCATTTCAGGCTTGGGAGTAAAGAAAGAAAGGGGAGACAGCTTCTTCAAAAGGTATGTGAGTGAGAGATGACCCAGAGTACAGGAAATAGGTCTATTGGGTTGGAAATTAGAGAACAAGAAGGGAAGCAATGTGAGATCTAGAGGAGTCTAGCAAGAGGAGTTGGAGGCCAATTATGAAGGACTTTAAAATACAAACTGAAAAATTTTTATTTTATTCCAAAAGTCATTGAAAATTCTTAAGCAAAGGAAAGTTACATGGTTGGATTTGTCATATGGTCAGCAGAAAAACTGTCTCTTGGCTGGCTTTGGGAGTGGTTTCCTCTTTAACAAGAGATTTGGGGATATTTTCAGCTCTGGGAATGAGAATCCCTTATAATTTGAAAGCAAAATTCATAGAAACCTTAAAGTTAAACATATAAGTAACCTACTGATCTCTCAGTGAACCTTCATAATACAGATATCTCTGATTGACCTGACACTAAACTGTCCAGAATTTCTTCAGTACTGAAATGATAGAATTTTAGAGCAATAGAATTCTGACAGTTCAGTCTGATCTAGCCCAGAGCTGAGCAGGAGCCTCCTTTTTAATAGCCTTGACATGTGGTCTTCTAGTCTTTGCTTACTTTGTCAGTGATAAGGAACTCAGCACCTAACGAGAATTTTGTTTCCCAGGTCTTGTGGTTAGAAGGTTTTCCCCTTCTACCTAGCTGAATTCTGCCTCTGGGATGCTTTCCCATCTTTGCTCCTGGTTGTGCCCTCTTGGGACAGGAAGAATATGATTAATTCCACTTCCAAGCCACAGTCCTTCCAATACTGTCTGGCAGCAATCATGTCTCTTTTTCTTCAGAAATTAATTTTCTGGAAAGTGTCTAGAGGATGGCACTCAGGATTATAAAGGGCCTTGAGTTCATGTCATATGAGTATTGGATGAAAGCAATGGGCATGTTTAGTCTGGAGAAGAAGTTTCAGGGGCATCATGACAACTATCATCAAGCATTTGAAGGACTGTCCTTTGGAGGAAGGCTTAGCCATGGTCTGTTTGGCCCCATAGGACAGAATCAGGAGTAATGGGTAGAAGTTACAAGAACAGTTTAGGTTCAGTGTCAAGGAAAATTTCCTAAGAGAAACAGCTGTCCCAAACTGCCGTGGCTTATCTTGAGGGATGCTTGGTCCCTTCTTCTTGGAGGTTTTCAAACAGAGACTGGATGACCCCTCCTTGGCTATATCTTTATGGATGAGTTGGGCTAGATGGACAATGAATCTCCTGTGAATCCTCAAATTTTGTGATTCTGTTACTAAACGTCCTGGGTCTTTCCAATGATCCTCGTAGAACATCAGCTTCAGGATCTTCATCATCTCAGTCACTTTCTTCCAAACACACACACCCCAACTTGACACATACTTCTGAAAAAAATGCATTTAATCCCATCTGATTTTAGGTAGCATTACACCACCTGCCCCTGATCTATCTTTCAAGCCTCATTGGACATTCCTCTCCCTCTCACACTTTGCAATCCAGTCAAACTGGCCTTCCTTTTGTTCATGCCAGACTGGAATGCACTCACTCCCTCTTCCCCACTGCCTCACAGACCCTCTCTTCCTTTAAGGTACATCTCCAGTACCATCTTTTTTTTTAAAGCAATTGGGTTGAAGTAACTTGCTCAAGGTTACACGGCTAGTCATGATTTATGTGTGGGTGCTCATTTTCTGAGGCCGGATTCGATCTCGGGTCATCCCAACTCTGAGGCCGGCGCTCTTACTCTCTGCGCCACCTAGCCGCCCCTCCAGTACCATATTTATGAAGCTTTTTCTGATGTTCCCAGGTCCTCCTTCCAACAAATACTGTTTTTAACCACATATTTATCTGTATTTATAACTATATTTATGCCTTACACATTTTATTTGTACTTGTCTTTGCCAGTAGACTATAAGCTTGCAAGGAGGGATTGTTTCATTAATAGTATGCCCAGTGCTCAACTCACAGTAGGCACTTAGTATTAAATAGTTGCTGATTGATGGATTGATATTGCCTAATATTGCCTACATAGAATCTAAGCAGAATTATTTTTTCCTCTTTAGGCCTTTTTAGAAACTGTGGGAGAGGTGCTTCACTTCCCAAGTTGGACAGACAAACATGAGGTAAGGTTAAAAGTCACCTTGGTCTCCAAAACTTGTCTTGGCTTCCATTTATCTCTCTAGAAATGTAACACACAGACCTGCCATATTTGAAAAAAAAAAGTTCCTCTTCCAGGGCCTTATGACCAGGGAAGTAACTCAGTTCATTTGGACTGGATCGACTCAGAATAGGTTAAGAACTCTTGCCTTAGATTAGAATATCTCCTTCGTGAGTTATTGAATTTTCCTGAGCTTTCTTCCCTTCCCTGCCTCTCTCCCCTTTCCTCTCTTCTTTTCCCCTTCTCCTGCTATTCTTCCTCTCCTTCTCTTTCTCCCTCTATCTCCCCTCCCTTCTCCTCCCTTTCCATCCCCTCTTCCTGCCCTTCCTCCTCTCCTCTTCCCTCTGCCTTTCCTCCCCTCCTCTCTCACTCTCCTCCCCTTCCTCTCCTCCTTTTCTTCCCTTCCTTTCTTTTTCTCTTTTACCAGATTTGTGTTTGCATTGGCACAAGGAATTACCTCCCAGTGAGGAAACTCCTTCTGCTAATGTAAGTTGGCACATGTTCTGCAGATTGTAGTCTTAGGGAATTGCCTAAAACTGTGAAATAAGCAGCTAACCCAGAGTCACAAAGATCATAGGAGTCAGAGCTGGGCCTTGAACTCAGCACTCTGAGGCTGGCTCTCTCTAACTAGCCACACCACCTCAGAGCAAGTGTTGGGTCAGAAAAGAAATCATTGCCTGGGGCCCAAACCAATATGAATCCTGGGCTATCATAGATCTAGGCTGATGACAATGCATGGGGTCCGGCACTGGAAACCCACTCAAAGCCTGGCTTTGGAGGGATCTAGCTTGGGGCCCCTAGGGGGCACCATAGTGCACAGAGCACCAGGCCTGGAGTCAGGAAGACTCATGATCCTGAGTTCAAATCCAACCTCAGATGCTCATTAGTTCTATGACCCTGGGCATGTCACTCAATCCTGTTTGCCTCAGTTTCACCATCTGTAAAATGAGTTGGAAAATGAAATGGTAAACCACTCCAGTTTCTTTGGCCAGAAAACCTCAAAATGGGGTCACAGAGAATTGCACATGACTGAAATGACCAAACAGCAACAAAAAAACCTGGAAGGACCTACTAGAGATTGGTCACTTATGACAAAATATTTGAGAGCCTAGGGTGACCTCCACATCACAATGAGGCTTCAATAGAGGCCTTGCCCATGCTACTCCCTAATTTTCTTTCTTGGTTCTGATCTGTGATTTCATCATTGTGAGAATCTTCCTGTATGGAAATTCCTTCCACTACCAGAAGATCAACGACTCTTTTGTAACTTAAGGTTTTAAAGCAGGAGTTCTTAAGCTGGGATCTGAGACCTTTTTTAAAAAAAAATATTTTGTAGTTGTATTTCAATCTAATTGATTTCTTTTACACTCCTACACATTTAAAAATATTTGGAGAAGGGGTTCCATAGGTTTCATTATATTGCCAAAGGAGGCCCCCAAAGGTGAAGAATGCTTGGACTAGAATGTCCCTTAGGGCACTTGCTATGGCACACAGCTGGTGTGTATCAGTGGCAAGGCTTAAACCCAGGTGTTCTGGCTCTGAGGCCAGCCTTCGGTCAGCCAGCTACATTGCTCTTCCTCTGATGATTACCATGTAAACACATCAATCTGTAGCCCAACAAAGATCAGAGGTAATCTGGAATGAAGCCAGCAAGTCATCGTTTGCTTTGTAGTTACTTGTCTTTTGTACAGAAAATGAATTAAATTTTTTTTGGAAAACAGAAGCATAGAAAACTCATTGTGGTTTATATTGGCAAGGAGAAGAAGAACTAAAGAAATCAGGGGACAGATGGTGTGCCATTGAGGGAGGATGTCTTGTATAAATTAGAGAAACCAAATTAGACAAGGGTGGAAAAGACATTTCTTGTTCAGAACCCAGGGAAATGGAATTCACGAAAGAGTTGTCCCAGTGTATTGGGAGCATGGGAGAGTGAATGTTTCCCTCTTTCTTTCTGCATGGGAGAGACATTTAAAGGCCTGCCAAAAGGAGGACTTGAAAAGTAGTGTTTTATATATAATTTTAAATGAACTTATCACAAATGTTCTACTGCAGAATATAAATAATCATGAAACATTCTGGCTCAGATGTTCCTTTCTCCTACTCTGTATGCATTGAACAGAATGGATGAATCAGTCATCACCTAACAGGAATGCATGCCAGACATTGCACCATTATATGCTGAGCCTATTGGAAATCAGGCAATGGGCCTAGAAGGTTTCTAAAATTGAGCTCTCTCTTCTATTTCCAGCTTGTTAGAGTGTCAGGGGAAATTGAATTGTGGGAGAACTCTAGAGGAGTTTGGCCGCCAATAGACACTAGAGTTCTAATTGAGGCAGGAGGAGGAAGATTAGTGTTGGATACAAAAGCAAAACTGGGGTGGGGCAATGGGACATTGTCCCTAGGGCATAAACATTTAGAGGATACAAATTATAACAGCTATAATAACTGATCCCACACATTGTTCAACTGAATTTGTCTGAATTATGTCTTGTATTATTGTCAAATCATGAATTATAAAGTTGATTTGAGGATACTTTCATGCTACTTGTCCAGGGTCTGTTGCTACTCTGGATGCCAAAATTGCTTCTGAAAGTAGGTACTTTATGAATGTTATTGATTGTTTGGTTGTGTCACTATAACCAGCATTAGATTTGAAGTTGGGTTCATATACTGACCTTGTTGCCTACTCTTTGGATGACTGTTGTTGTCTCTCTACTCTCCCCACAAACCTCTCATCCCCCACCTCAATCTCTTCCTCTGGTATAATGGAAAGAGAGAGCCCTGGGTTTGGAGGCAGAGAACATGGGTTCAGATCCTGACTCTTTTCCTTAATACTGTGTGACTCTGGACACCTCTCAAGGTATCACTTTCCTTATCTGTTCTTTCTGCACTTAGCCTCTTTTTCCTTTCTCTATGTCTGCAGTTCTTAACACAGCTCCTGGAACATAGAGAGTCTTGCTTATTGACTGATGACCTACTATAAAATGAAAGGAGGGCCTCAAAGGCCCCTTTTAGGTCTAAAGCAGTGTTCCCCTGACCCTCTGCCCAAGGCACCTCTGAGATCTCCCACTTCTCAGTCTTATAATCCCGTGAAATGCTACCTTAGGAGCTCTGGTTCTTTGGGCTGGAAGGTCAGTCTGAGAAGAGACAGATCCTCTGTATTGTTGTGGGTTTTTTCTGTTTGACAATGAATAAAGGAGATACTTTCTCAGAAGGTTATGAGGGGCCCCACGATATGAAATTACCATCCTGGGAAGTTAATTTTAGGAGAATGATAAGGGTTTGAAGCTAATATAGACTTCTTCAAGAAAGACATACCACCATGTGGTCAGTGAAAGCATCACCAGATCTGGGATCAAAGACTCGGGATTCTAAGCCCAGTTCTTAGAATTTTAAGATTAAATTAAATGTAATTCTTAAAATTAATTCAACAAATAAATAAAATTAATTCTTAAAATTAAATTAAATTTAATTCTAAGCCCAAGTTCTTACACTTGCTAACTGTGTAACCATGGACAAATAATTCAGTCTCTCTGTGCCTCACTTTCCCCATTTCAGACACTAAAGCTATGTAACTCTGGGCAAGTCACTTGCCCTCTTTGTTCCTTAGTTTCTTCGTCTGTAAAATGAGGATTGAACTGGATGTTACACTTAAGGTTCCTTCCAGGTCTAAATTTGTGACCTTCTGAGCTGTAAATTGAAGAGGCTGGAGTCAGTGACCTCCAAAGTCCTTTTTGATCCTAAAGTTCTGTTGGAAATTTAAAAAGCCATAAGAGAAATGTGTGTGTGTGTGTGTGTGTGTGTGTGTGTGTGTGTGCTTGCCTTCTTTTTTCTTTTTAAATAAACATAGAAATTGTTGAAATATAGAATATTATCAGCAAAGTTATATTCCTAGTGATTCATGGATGCATGAAAATGGCTTCTTTTCCTACCTGGTTGAACTCTTTACAATAATAAAGAAAATAAGCTTCCTGAGGGCAGGGACTGGGTTTTTAATTTATTTGTTTATTTAGCTTTTAATTTCCAACATCTAGCCTAGTTTATAGCCCATAATGAGTCCTTAAGAAATGTTTTCATTGAATAGTAAAGTCATATTTACATAGCTCTTTATAGGTATGCATGGGCAGCTAGATGGTATAATGGGTAGAGCACTGGACTTAGAATCAGGAGGACTTATTTTCCTGAGTTCAGATCCAGCCTCAGACACTTAGTTAGTAACTTTGTAACCCTGGACAAGTCACTTAATCCTGTTTGCCTTAATTTCTCTGCAAAATGAGTAGAGAAGGAAATGGCAAACCACCCCAGTAACTTTGCCAAGAAAACCCCAAACTGAGGTCATGGAGAGTCAGATACGACTGAATCAACTCAACAAAGACAAAAGATATGCCTAGCCCTTAAGCCCAAGAGGTTGGTTTTAAGGATTACGGAAACGAAGCTCTGAAACGTTGAACTATTTGTCCATGATCACATGGCTAGCAAGTTTCCAAGGCAAGATCAGAACTCAGCTCTCCTGAGTCAAGGCCAGCATGTTTTCCATTCCTCCTGGTAAAGAGAATCCCAGCTGATCTCAGTGGAATGTTCCTTACAATTAAGTCCACTTTCTCCTCAGCATAATGTTTCTTCATCTAATGTGATTTTTGAATGTCACTGTTGTTCAGCATTCTCCCGTTTTCTTTTCCCCCAGAATCCTTCTATCGGGTTGGGTTTGATTGACACTGTGGACAAAGTTCTGTGGCACATAGCTTACAATCTACAAACATACAAAACGGCTGTTACCATCCAGGGCTCATCTTCAGTCGCAGGTAAAGGGGATCTCACATTGACATTTGCTGTTTGTATAAGACCCAGAAGGTGGAGGGGGTAAATGGTGCAGGGTGGAGGCCTGTAGGGGTGTAAAGATGGATGCCAGCCCAAGCATCATTCCTCCTGATCAATAAACATTTACTAAGACATAAAACTTCAGACTGTCCCAGTTGGAAAGGACCTCAGAAGCTATCTAGTATTCCAACTGATTAGTCAATAAACTTTTTTTAAAACACTTACTGTGGTTTCAGGTAAGGAATTTAAAAAGAGGCAAATACAGTCCCTGCCTTTATAGAACTTCACTTCTGGCATCAGTTACTATAACTGCTATAATTTGCATCCTCTAAATGTTGATGCCCTGAGGTGGGAGAGGAAATATAACATATATAAAATGTTGCCCAGTCCCTTTTCAGTTGTGGCCAATTCTTCATGACCCTGTTTTGGGGTTTCTTGGAAAAGATATTGGAATGGTTCATCATTTCTTTTTCCAGCTCATTTTACAAATGAGGAAACTGATGCAAATGGGGTTAAAGGACTTGCCCAGGATCACATAGCTAGTAGGTATCTGAGGCCTGATTTGAACTCGGTAAGAGGAGTCTTTCTGACTCCAGGCCCAACACTCTAGTTGCTAATGCCATCTCTATTCATGTAGCTCTTGCCCCTTGGACATCTTGGTCAACAGAAGTTGTAGCTGACACCTTCATGGCCGTGGGGGTCCATGTTTGGACGATGGATTTAGCTAAATTTAGCTAAACAGTATATTTCTAGGTCCAAGTCTTTTCAGCTTGGAGAGCACCCACTACAGCCAGATCATGCCACCAGCTCGCTTAGCCCTTTGAGAATCAAGGGTTACCTGTAAACCACAATGGCACACAATCAGGTACCTACAGGAGACTTTCTGAAACTATCTTGTTGTATATGAAATGATGCTCTGTGGAAACACGGCTAGAAACAGGACAGATGTATTTGAATTAGTGGTGCATGAACAGGCCCATGTCAGCATTTTCCTGCAGCCCTGGAAGCTGAAATCACTTAATTGAAGCCACATTCTCCATTCAGAGCAAGAGAATAGAAGCAGCAGTGCCTGGAGATGGATAAAGGAATTGAGAATAAAAGAGTCAAGAACAAGATTTCATAGAATCAGCTGGAACTGTTCAGTGGCAATCTCTTTTTCTAAAGGAATAGTCAAGTAAAACCAGATACACTATTGCCTTTCTATTCTAAAGATCTTTATCTGCCTAGATAGGGACATTCTGTCTCAGGCCCCTCTTCTTATGACCAGGGATAACCAGTACAACCTAAGGTTAATTGTTTCATGACTCAGTTTCAATAGCTGTCTGTCTCTCAATGTTTTTATATTAATGCAGTTATTTATGTGGCTGATGAGTAAATGATGCCCCCCCGTCTCCTGTATTTTATTGTCCCCTTATCTCTTATTCTGGTCTCTCTGGGAGCCCAGAAAGGAGCAGATGCTATGAATCTCCTGAAAGCTGCCTGTGGGATGGTGCAAATCGTCCTCTGCAGCATCCCACATGGGCCATTCTGAACTTTATAATGACTCCTAAGAGCAAAGGCTGTTGTGATAACTTTGGGGTCTCTGTGACACCCCAGTTAGTCTTCCACAGGCATACTGTTAAGTGACCAGCTTCAGAATATCTCCCCCACATCTTTTTTCTTTAAAGGAGTTATCTTCCAAAGGTAATCGTCCTCTCCAGGGAGATCATTCTATTTCCTCACAAAACAGCTGGGGTTTTACAATCAAGATTTACAGTAGCTGTTGAAAGAGCAAACTCCACTTTATGGAGGAATTGGGCAGTAAAGGTTATTGATTTTTATCTTCCTCTTGGCTGGTTTGCTTTTGCAGAGTATTCGTTGGCCAAAGTGCCCCCAGAGACGATGACATCCCATCACTACCGCTTTCCCACCCAGGGACAGAGCTATATTGAAATTCCTCGGGAGGCCTTCCATAGCAAAGGTAAGTTGTGACTTATGTGAGGAAGGCCACAACTGGGCAGAGTCAGTGACTCTCTCCATAGCTACCCTTTGCCTTCACCTGAAAGAAAAGGGCTACACATCATCAAATTTCCCTGGGCCTTCAGGAAAATTGCTTCCAAGAACCAAGAGAAATTCTGTGAATGATCAAAATGCTGATGGTATGTTATTTTTCCCAATGCCAATCGGGGTCCTTTTGATGACACATCTTTTATCATGGAAAGGGTATGAGGAATCAGAAAACCTGCATGCTAACTAACAGTAAATAATTGTGTGACCTTGGTCAAGTCACTTAATTTCTTTGCCTCAGTTTTCTTCTCAGTAAGGGGGTGGAAAATAATCTTGCCCCTGTCTACTTTATGAGGGAGAATTGCCTTATGTAGTATAGTGGAAAGCCTGCTGCTTTGGGAGTCTGAGGCCATTGGTTTGAATCCAGGATTTGTCAGTTACAACTTGTGTGACCTTGGGAAAGTCACTTCCATCCCATAGTTTGCTTGGCTTCCTTATTATCATCTCCATTTTACTGATGAGAAAAGTGAGTGAGACTCAGACAGGTGGTAAGACCTGCTAGCATATGTCAGAGGCAGAATATGAAACCAGGTCTTCCTGATTCCAACTTGAGTATTCTATCCTATATGGGATCACAAGAATAGGGAGCCGACTGGGACGTCAGTGGTGTACCAGCTGGGTGGTAGACCGCTTCGTGTTCCAATTCATGTCAGTACCTTCTCTGACACTTACAAGAGAATGGTCTAAACCAATGAAAAGTCAAATGATACAAGTATGAGTCTGAGGTGGGATTGGAACTCAGGTTTTCTTGGCTTCGAGATTCTCTGATTTAGATCTGAGAAGGACCTTTGACCCACAGATGAAAACAAAAAGTCAAAACTGAAACTCAGAAAGACAAGTTATGCCAGGTTCCATACCTAGCAATTCTTAGAGGACAAACTGAACCACCTGATTTCAATCTGGCTCCCTAGCCTCTCCATTGTCTGCCATTCTTCCTATGGCCATCATTCTCTAAGATCTGAAAGGCATTCTGTAGATTATGTGGAGTATTAAAAGCATCTCTACAGAGATCCAGTCAGTGGGATGAAGCTAAGAAGAGAAAGAACATGAATTAACGTCTCTGTAACTTAGTTCAGTGCACACTCAGATGGACAGACATACAAAATCATTGCTGTTTGCCAAGCTTCTGCTCTCCATAAAGGAGGCTAATGGATGCCGTGGCCCCACAGTGATCAGGGTGTTTCCCTACCACGTGCCACCTACCTGATTTTTCTGATGGTTGAGTTCCCTAAACCAGGAGGGGGGTCTCAAGCCTGTGACTGCCACGTGTGTTGTGAAAGGAAAATAATTGAGATCATATGGAATTGGGTTTTGAGAAATGCCAAAAATAGCTTGTGAAAGATTCCTTTTTTTTCCTTTCCTCCTCGTGCCTCTCTTGACTTTCTGTTCTGTATGGAGCTTATTCTTAGACAGTTATCCACATGGAGAATGAACTTATGATAACACGAAGGACCTGGCTTGCTTCCCAAAACTTTACCATGAGGCCCAAGTCAAAGTGAAGAAAAAATGCCCAGGGCCAGTTGAGGGCTTGTCCCTCTGAGTGACCTCTCCTAAACCATCAGCAAGGTATTACTTCACTTTTCAAACGGTGACATTAAGGAAGAATCAGAATCTAGCAAAAGCCATAAAGGATATTTGTGTGCTGGATGCTACTTGTAAAATTTGCATCTGTTTCTTTGCTCACAGGCTTGAAGAACTATACATACTCCATACGTAGACAGTAAGTAAAGGATAGAAATTAAAGCTCATACAGACAGAAATGTAGGTGCATACATGCACACTCACACACATATTCTATCTCTCTGTCTCTCTCTCTGTCTCTGTCTATCTCTCTCTGTCTCTCTTTCTCTCTCTCTTGGCAGAGGAAGGGAGCTTTTACAAGTCAGCTAAATATTGCAAGGGCAGCTAGCCTCAGACCATTACTAGCTGTGGGACCTTGGGCAAGATGGGATCAGTCCTCTGGTGTGTCCTGCTTGATCCCACAGCCAACACACTATCCTGGACAGGCCAGTGTGATAGGGCTGTGACTAATTCCACCAGGGAGCTCTAAGCAGTGCTGAATCACCAGTCTGGATTGTGACCTCTATTCACTGCCCATCCTTAGGCTTTCCTAGGGGCTCTGCTCTTCCTTTGTGCATCTTCATGAGGAGGAAGTGTGAAGGACCCTGCTATTTAATTAATGAGTCTGGAACCCCTTCAATGCATGTCAGGCCTCCTGCCCATTCGTCCCCTTAGAGGCTAACTCTTGGTCACTTTGTTCTTTCTCAGCTTGGACTACCATTGTTGGCCTCCTCTACCACACAATGCACCTTTGTTTCAATAACATCCAGCCTGCTGATACGAAGTAAGTCTTCCAGGAATGTATTTCTGTGGCCTGAGGGGAAAGGGGGATCAGGGTACAGGCGGAGTGTACATATTTCTTGTGGATAATTTGGGCTCCCAAAGCCTTGTGCTTCACTGTTAGTGACAGGGAGATGATTAAAAGGAGCAGGTAAGTATCTTAGTGCTTTGAAAGGAAAGAAAAGAAATGGAACACAAACTGCAGTCCTCTGAGGATTGTGCAAGGCCTTATGTGTAAATCATTACATTTTGCCTTTGAGCCAGACTGAATAATTTATTTTCGTCTGTCGGAGGCAATGGAATTAGGACCCTTTCTGACAGTCATAAAGTAATAATAGGGTAACCACAAGCCTCTAATCCGTCATCTTGTTCTTTATGAAAGTTATCCTTGTCCTCAGCCTCTCCAGCAAGAATTGCTGGGGGAGTTTCCAGTGTGAGTGGGGAGATCCAGGGCAGGGGAAGGCTTTCCTGCTGATTCAAAGGCATCAAGACACTGATTTAGGCCTCCTGGCTTTGCAAGCTGCCTATCCAGAGCTATTTGTGCAAAACCTGAAGAGGAAGGATGTGTGCTACCTTGAGATCTAGATGCCACCTTACTGGGAACTAATTTCTAGAAACTGATGATTTTGATACTCGAAACTCCAGAGGCATCCTTTTCCCAGGTGGCACTATTCTTAAGGCATCCATGATGTTAAATGGCCTTGATTTAGCCTCCAGTGGACACCAGGAACAATGAGACTTCCTTGGTGGAAAATATTGTTTCTTTTTTGTCATTGTATGCTCATTGCCTAGCATAGTGGCAATTAATTTTGACAATTAATAGATGTTCACTGGTTAAGTTGGGGATGCTCCATTCAAAGTATACTGCAGTGTGACCATATCATTGGGGATATTCCTTTTAATTGCACAACAATACAAAACTTATCCATTGCCTCTCCATCTTGGACAGCTCTTGTCTACATCCTCCCATAAATTCTCCGATCAATATACTATGGCTTCTTTGCTTTCTCTGGTCATTGTGAGGATATCAGCAATGTGCTGGTAAACATTTAACAATAAGCTCTGAAAAAAAGTACACCAGACATATTTTTAATTCAACCTGCACACTTTCTTACGTCTAGACAATTAGAAAAACAACAAATTGAGCCCAATTAGTGGCAGTTGTCAATTTCCAAAGTGCAAATGCCCACACTGAAAATCGAACCATCAGTTCTAACTAGCTGGCTTGACATGACTCTGGAATCCTTCTAATATCAGGAGAACATTTGGGTTGTCTTTGCTATCTTTATTGACTAGTACATCATGCTGATTTTTTTTTTTGTGGGAGGCATCCAAACATGTTATTTCTCAAGTGTGAGAATCTCTTGTTGTCAGGAACTCTTTCCACTAATTCATACCACTGTTCATCTATGACTTGGTAGAGAGAAGTTAATCTAGAGCTGGAAAGGACCCCAGATAAGTCCTAGGGAGTGGCCCCAGGAATTTAGAGGTTATGAGCTTGCCCAAGGACACACAGCTAATTAACCAGAGGCAAGATTTGAATCCAATCCTTCTTGGTTCCAAGCTCAGGGCTTTATCCACCATCCTGTTCTTTCTTTTGGCAGCAATGAGACACAAATATGACTGTAAATCTAGAAGTAGCTGATTTGGATAGTGAAGAGCCCAGCAACCTTATTGATCCTATTTCTCCCTCAAGCAAAGGCTGGTTCAATACTGGGGCATACAGATTTCCATTTCAGCACCTGTGAGAGGGAACATTTGAATACCTACTTAGCTCATTCTTCAAGAGCATCAGAGGTATGGTGAAAGAATTAAGATAGATGATTTCTTCATACAGATGACCCTGGGGGTGGCTAGGTAGTGCAGTGAATAGAGCACTGGCCCTCGAGTCAGGAGGACCTGAGTTCAAATATGGCCTCACACACTTAACACTTACTAGCCATGTGACCTTGGACAAGTCACTTAATTCCATTGCCCTGCCTTCCCCACTCCATAAAGCAAAAAAAAAAAAAATCCCAAAAAACAAACAAACAAAACCAGATGACCCTGTCCAAAGATTTGAGAAAAGCTTCTCTGAACGAAAGAAATGAAAAATTGCATTCATCTCCATCCTTGTCTTAGGAGAACTCATAGAAGACATTTATTATTTATTTATTATTATATTACTGCTAATATTGTTAGCAATATTAATATGAATAACTAATAAGTTCCATTTCCAGAGTGTTTTAAGGTTTGCAAAGCTCTTTTTGTACAATAACCCCATGAGGGACGTAAGATGAATACCATTATCTCCATGTTATAGAGGAAGGAACTGAGACTGTGGGAATTTGAGTGACTTTCCTATCAGTCAGTAAAGACATTGGTTAAGCACCTGCTATGTACCAGGCACTGTGTTAAGTGCCAGGGATACAAAGAGGTAAAAAAAATAGTCCCTACTCTCCAGGAACTCATAACTGAATGGGGGAGACAACATGTCAACAACTGTACACAAACAAGAGATGTAAAGCATCAGAGGTTCCAAGTTCGGTTTCCTGACTCCATGTCCTAGTACTCTAGGCACTGTACAACACTGTCTCTCTAGTTGTGAGTCACATGAGAAGGCATAGAGTGGGGCAAAGCTTGGAGTAGGGAAAATCTAGGTCTGAATTCTGCTCAGTCACTTAGCCACTCCAAGGCTCAGTTTTCTCCTCTGTAAAATGGGAATTATAGGAGCACTTACCTCCCAAGGGTGTTGTGAGGCTTAAATGAGATAACATATGTAAAGTATTATAGATATGCCAGTTGTTATTATATTATCACATATTAATGTGACACCACAGTGTGCAAGAATTCATGAGAAGCTAACTTTTATGGGCTAGAAGAGTCAGGACTGAATCTATTTCTAGTCTGGCAATAAAACCCCAAGTGTATTCTTTGAAAGGAAATGTGGAAGATTATCCTACTTCTACAAATAGGCCAGATTATCTGTCTTGGCTCCAGAGACCACACCTGGGTTTTAATAAATAATCCACTATCTTCACAGAAAAGCATAATTCTCGTTGGAGTCTTTCTAAGTGTTTCAGATGTTTCCCCTTGTCAGTGCAAGGAAGGGAGTCTAAGTGGCTTAGGCTGACTGGAAACTAAGCCTTCTGAAACATTCATGGCCTCTGAGAATCCTAGATGGAAAGGACCATCAAGTCCTGTTCTATCCCATCCCTCATTTTTTCAGATAAGGAAAATATGACCCTGGAGAAAGGAAAGGTTTTGTTCATGGCGGGGGGGGGTCAAAAAGGCATATTTTGCTGTCTTTTTTTCCTCTGTACCTTATGGAATGATAGATCTAAAGATGTATATAACACAGAACAGAATATCATAAGAGAATATCATTAAACTATGAGTTGCCACTTCTCATTGAGAAATCTAAGAACAGCTATTTGAAACATGCCTGGAAAATCTTCAAAAAGTATTCCCCCTTTCCTTCCATTTAATGAGTTTTATCTTTAAAATGTTCTTGTACCTCATAGACGCATGAAGAGTACATGAATATTCAGAACCTTCTAGGCCAGTCTTATTTTTTTGTTTCTCTTTCCAACTTTTTGACATGACTGATTTAGATCTGAGACCATCAGAGAGCTCCCTGTGTGACCACATTAAAAAAAAAGATGCCTCCTAATTTTTCCTCATTGATGTCTTTCCTAGTGTCATAGAGCTAAAACAACTTTGAGAAAGTATATAGTTCAACATGTATCTAAGAAACCAGAGTCCATGAGAATTTAGATGATTTGTTCAAGACTGCATAATGAATTAGAGTGAGAGGCAGAACTAGAACCCAAGTGCCCTGAATTCTTGGCCACTATTCTTTCCAATTCTTTCCAACAAATTATGTTATGAACTCTAATATATGATGGATGAACTCTTAAAAATAATCTTTATAGACACAACACCCAAAGCAAGTACTACTGAATAATCAAAGAAAGTATGGTAAGAGTTGATTCTCCTTTACTAGAGGTCTTCAAACAAAGATTGAGTGGATGGCCACTTGTAGGGGATGTGCCAGTTAGGATTTGTACTGAGGTGAGGCTGAATAGCCTCTGGGGGGCCTTTTACTCTGAAATCTCTTAATTCTGAAATGATGACCCCGAGGATTAAAATTGCAACGAGTTCTCAACTATCTTTGCAAATAATGGGAAATAGAACCATAGGAAACCATACAGTGGCTAATGTAGGGGACATTTACCAATTACTTGACTTCTAGAAATCAAAGTGACCTTTTCTACAGCAAATTGAAAATTAAGTTTCCATTAAGCTAATTTTCAATTATTTCACATTCCCTAAACACATACCAATCAGCTGTTTTGGAAGCTAGGGCCAGAACCATCAATTATACTACTGCTGAGCATTTGTTAGGCTGGTACAATGCGTCAGCCCTGCGATGGGATATAAAGACAGATGAGATATTGTCCTTGTCTTCAGAGAGCTTATTCATTAGAAAATGGAGGCACTAACATGCACTTGAATGGCTATATCCAAAACAGGTAGAATGTAAACTTGTCAGGGGAAGGCACTAGCAGATGGGGAAACTAGAAAAGGCTTCAGGCATAGGCTGACACTAGAATTGAGTCTTAAAAGAAAACAGGAGGTGGAGTTGAGGAGGGAGAGCAGTCTTGGCATGGGGCTGCCAGTGCAAAGGCATAAAGATGGGGGATGAAGTATTGTGTATGATGAATGTCAAGAAGCTCACTTTGACAAACTGGCTATTGAGTGTCCAGGGGGAAGTTATCTGTAATAAGGTTGGAAAGGTAGGACAGGGCCAGATTAGGAAGAATTTTAAAAGTGGCAAATGGAGGAGTTTATAATATTTGATTCTGAAAGTAGTCAGGGGTCAGTGGAATTTATTAAAACAGATGAGAAGTTTGACATGATCTAGGAAAATCTCTTTGGTGACTGTGTGCAGCATGGGTTGAAGGGGGGAGAAACGAGTCAGGGAGATCAGTTAGGAGACTCTTACAGTAATCCAGGCAAGAAGGGATGGATGAAGGTCTGACTATGGTGGTGGCTGTGTGAGTGGAGAGAAGGGGACATATGGGAAAGGCGTTGTAAAGATTGAAATGGCAAAATCTGGCAACTGATTGGGTATATGGAGTGTGAATGGGTATGCCAGGATGACTCTGGACCTGCGTAATTGGTGGCAGAAGGAAACTATTATGTGTTTCCTGTGGGTGCTCTACCATGCGAACCAGTCACTTTTCAAAGAGGTGGATTTCAGCTCATCATATGGGAAAAAATAAAACAAACAAACAAAAAAAGCCTCAGAAAACTTTCCACCAATTAGAGCTGTTCCAAAGTGGGCTGCTCTCCCTTTCAGGAAGTATGTTGGACTCATTCTCACTATGGATCTTCAAAGGAACTCATTTATCAGACATTTATCAAGTCCCTACTTTGTTCAGAGCCCTGTACTAGGCTTGGGGGAGATACAAAGTTTAGATAAGATACAGTGTCTCCCTTCAGGAATCTTCTGGTCCTGTGCATGTGCACCCCCCTTTCCTAATTTTCTCTCTCCCTCTTTGAATAATTTTGTCTTATCCTGTACATATAGGATTTGTTTATCTGTGTACCTGCTGACTTCTTTCAGTAGGAATATAAATTCCTTGAGGACAGGGAGTATTTAATTTTTGTCTTAGTGCCTAGCATGGGGCCTTGCATAAAGTAAACAATTAATGTCTGTTAAATTGAATTGAATCAAATTGCATAATAATTGCATTTGGAAGCTGCAAATTAAAGTGCTATGGGGTGGCTAGGTAGCTCAGTGAGTAAGAGCGCTGGCCCCAGTGGTGGGAGGATCTGGGATGGGTTCCGGCCTCAGAAAATGAGCACCCACATATAAAAAATGACTGGCCGTGTAACCTTGAACAAGTTACTTAAGGCCAATTGCTTTAAAAAAAAATGTGCTGTGGGACGATTGAGGAAAGGACATTGCACACACAGAAGGCTTCATGGAGGAGGTTGCCTTTGAGTTGGGGGTGAGGGAAGGGGAATTTATGCCAAGGTATGCTTAGAACTAATGGCCTTCATGGTCACTGCCAGTTGTAATCACGAAAGGGCAATATTTTGGTGTCTTTTCTTCCTAAACACACTTTCTGGGGTCTTGAGTTGTATAGTTGAGGCATAAGATTACAGATATTAAGTCTCTGAGGGAGTCCGCATAGGTCATTTGAAGCCCAATCCTTTCATTTTACAGATAAGGAAACTGAGGCCAGGGATGTTAGGTGACTTGCCCTGGGTCACACGGGCAGTAAACTTCAGAGATAGGATTAGAACCAAAGACTCTGAGGCCAGAGCCAGAATTATTTCTCCTGCCCCACATTGTCTCACTTTGTAGAATGTCTTTGCAGAAGTATTCTTTAACATGAATTTCTAGCTTGGAACCTCAGTGTTCCCATAGCTGCATCTATTGTCAGCTCCCAAGGTTATTATTCTAATTATTCACCTTTTAATAGAATACTCCCAGTTTGCCAGGTGCCTGACATGGTTGCTTCTTGTTGCCTGCTCTTCTATGCAAATGGAAGGGTAGAATCCTATCACGTTTGGCTTCCCTTCATCACCTGGGTGCATGTCCTAATTGTTGCATTAGATTTTTAGAAGCTCGTGGAGGAGATGCCTTCTTATCTAATCCCCTTCTTGGACTAAAGTCTCTTTGGACAGAGCCATAACTAGGGTGGGGTAACTGGAGCTTTGCCAGTCCTTATCCTAGGTGAGCTCCTCCACTACCCAGCCTCTGTCTCAGCATGTGGTTCATGTTGCTTGCTCTAAAATGTAAGCTCCTAGGGGTGGGTAGGTGGTGCAGTGAATACAGTACTGGCCCTGGAGTCAGCAGGACCTGAGTTCAAATCTGGCCTGATACTTAACACTTTACTAGCCGTGTGACCTTGGGCAAATCACTTAACCCCAATTGCCCTGCCTTCCCCCCTCCAAAAAAAAAAAAAAAAAAAGAATGTAAGCTCCTGGTGGGAAGGGGCTGGTTTTTGTCTTCTTTGGATCCTCAGAACTTATCCCATTACCGGGTATATAGAAGGTACTTAATAAATTCTAGTTGACTACCTGACACAGTAATCATTTATTAGATGCTAGTTGACTTCCTGAGTGCAAAAACTACCAATGATGTTCCTGAGTCTGGTTATTTTTCCTGTTGATTGGTCAGAAGCCATGTTATTAACTCTCTGTATCTCAGAGCCCACCACAAAGTGGCACATAGTAGGTGCTTAATAAATGCTAGGGAAGCTAGGTGGTCCACTGGATAGAGTGCTGGACCTGAAGTCATGAAGGCTCCTCTTCATGAGTCCAAATTCAGACATTTATTAGTTGTGTGACCCTAGGAAAGTCACTTAACCCTGTTTGTCTCAGTTTCCTCATCTGTAAAATGAGCTGGAGAAGGAAATGGCAAACCACTTCAGTATCTCTGCCAAGAAAACCCCAAATGGGGTCACAGAGAGTCAGACATGACTGAAACAAGTGGACAACAAGAACAGCAATAAATGCTAATTGAATGACTGTAATCTTATGATCTGGAAAGTCCTCCTTGCACTTTATCAAAACAATATTGCTATCTTTTATTTTTAAATCACCTTAATTTCTGATTATATACCTTCTCTTTCCATTATGCAGATAGTCATACCTTGTAACAAAGTATGACCTGAATTTCATTCAAGAAATGAAAGAGAAAAAAAAAGTAATTCCACAAAACTAATCAACACATTAGCTGAGTCTGACAGCGTATGCATTGACAGGCCACCCAAAGCCCTCCACCTCTTCTGGGGAGGGAGCAGGGAGCATTTTCTGTTCTTCTCTCTAGGGCTTCTTGCACTGCAGGAGACAATTAGCCAAGCTAGCTTGGATCAAAATGGAGATGGTAGGGAAAGTCTGTCTTCAGGGTCCCCAGCCTCCTTTAGGCTTCCTTTATTCCTCTTCCCCCAACCCCAAATGATATCCCTTCCAAGCTGCTCAGTGCTCACTTGTCAGAGCAAATTCATTGTCAGATCAGATCAAAATCATTCTCAGAAAAGGATGTGCAGGACTCATTCTCACTAGCGTAGACACCACTGATAGTATTAAAGTATCAGTTCTCCTAGGGAAAACAGAATGATAGCAGGTGCTATACATATATTCTGCTTGAAAGTATGTGGAAGAGTAAAGTCTTCTCCTCTCTCCATGTATATGCATATATGTATGCTTGTGTATATACATACACACAAATATTTATACTAAAGATATATGAACCTGTCTGGAAGGTGGCCCAAAGCACAGAGTGCTAGGCCTGGAGTCAGGAAGATCTGAATTAAAATCTGACCTTAGACACCTACCAGCTGTGTGACACTGGGCAAGTCACAACTTCTATTTGCCTCATTTTCCTCATTTGTAACATAGAGATAATGATAATATAATTATATAATACTATAATTATATATAAATGGAATAATCAATATATTAATATTATATTATAATTATATTATATAATAATAAAATATCTCCCAGGTAGCTGTAATATAGTATTTGTAAAGTGCTTAGCACAGTGCCTGGCACAATGCAGGGGCGTTCATTGGTTCCTATTGTATTCTTTGTGACCTCATTGTCATGTGGAGGTAACCCTAGACTATGTTATGCCATCAGTGACCAAAAAGTAGAGGAGAGACCTCTAGTAGGTCCCTCCAGATCCTGGTTGGAAGGGGCTGGTTTTTGTCTTCTTTGGATCCTCGAACTTATCCCACTACCTGGTATATAGAAGGTACTTAATAAATTCTAGTTGACTACCTGACACAGTAATCATTTATTAGATGCTTGTTGACTTACTGAGTGCAAAAACTACCAATGATGTTCCTGAGTCTGGTTATTGTTCAGCTTGTTATTGTTCAGTCATTTCAGTTGTGTATGACTCTTCGTGACCACATTTGGGGTTTTCTTGGCAAAGACACTAGAGTGGTTTGCCATTTCCTTCTCCAGCTCATTTTACAGATGAGGAAACTGAGGCAAACAGAGTCAAAAGACTTGCCCAGGGTCACACAGCTATTACGTGTCTGAGGCCAGATTTGAACTTATGAAGATGAGTCTTCCTGACTTTAGGCCTGGTTCTCTATCCCCTATGGTGCCACCTAGCTATGATAATAATAATTACTATTATTTGATCTTCACAACAGACCTTGAGATAGGGGCAAGAGGTGTGATTGGCCACATTTTACAAATAACAACTTATACTTTCATGTTTAGTACTTTGTATAAGTTATCCCAGATCCTTATGACAACCCTGAGAATTAGGTACTATTATCATCTTTATTTAACAGATGAGAAAACAAGGTTGGGACATGTCACACTATCCTGGTATAGATCCGCATCCCCTCCCTCCCGAATTACTGCAAGAGGCTGTTGGTTAGCCTCTTTTCTGGAAGCCTCTCCCCACTCCAATCCACCCAACATTCAGCTGTCAAATTGACCTTCCTTAACTTCAGGTCTACCATGTCGACTCCCCATTCAATAAACTCTGGTGGCTCCCTGTCATCTCCAGGATCAAATAGAAACTCCTCTGTTTGGCTATCAAAGTCCTTCATGATGTGTCCCCACCTTTCCAGGGTCCTTATACCTTATTCTTCTCCATGGGCTTTGCCATCCAGTGACCTCACCATTTCTGGAACATTCCACTACACCTCCTGACTCTGTTTTTGTCACTGGTTGACCTTCATGACTTGAACTCTTTCCATGAAGAAGAGGCATCATGACTTCCCTGACTTCCATAAAGTCTCAACTAAAGCCCCACCTTTGGCAAGAAGTCTTTCTCAGTTATCCTTACTCTTTGTGCCTTCCTTCTGAGACTCATCCCATTTTATCTTGTATGGATCTTGTTCATGGCTGTTTGCATGTTCTCTCCCCTATTACACTGTGAGTCCTTTCTTTCCACCTATCCAATTTCTTTGTATCACCAGTACTTAACACATAGCTCAAAGAAGACCATGACATCAGGGAGGTGATGGCATGACATGCAAGTGAATTGGATTCTAGTGAGGCAGGCCTATGCAAAGTCACCAGCCTCACTTTCTCCTCCAGAGCCATCTGAGTACAGATATATTTCAATACAACTGGAGATGGCCCAGGATGCAGTGAAGGACCTGAGATTAAAGCTAAGGTCCTTAGTGGTTTCTCTTTGACCGAGGCAACACCCATTCAGTGATTAAGGCTAGGTAAAAAATGTGTCAAAGAATGGCCTCTTTAATCTAGTCCAGAAAAAAAAAATCAAACTGGAGGGGGGCAGGGGGAAGACACTCAGGGTTTCTAGCAGATGCTTAATAAATGCTGAGAGGTTGTCATTTATTCAGGACCATATCACTAGTGAACCTCATCCTTTGTTCTCAAAGAGGACTAAGAGGACCTCAGGAGGAGGATTCAAACTCTTGTCTTACTAAACTGCTACTTAGCACTCTATTCTGAAAGTGCTAATTCTTTGAACAACCCTATGACAAAGAAATGAAATCCAAATTGTGGGGTTTCGGGCAGCAAAGAGAGGTTGAAAAAAAGGCATTTGGGGTGGGGAGCAGAAAAGGCTTTCCCAGAACACTTTGGTAGGTGGTCCCTAACACTTGTGGGAATCAATCAATCAACAGACATTTATTAACTGCTTACTCTTATGCCAGGCTCTATGCAGGGAGACTAAGAGATTTATTATAGGGAAGGAATAGCCAGCAAAAGTTGTTCTGAAGATTCAGCTCATCCTCAAAAAGACTCCAAAGGAGTAATCTGAAAATGGCTTGTCTATTTAAAAAAAATGGAATTCACCTGATTTGAGAAAACAGGTCTATTTCATGTCATATGTCATCTAATTCTAATTTCACTGAGCTATAAAAATATGTTTTAGAGTTCTGGGCCCATAAAACGGTCAGTAAGCTGCTTTCTGTGTCATTCCTTTTAATAACTCCAGCGGCCCCAAGGAACTGAAGACAGAATCATAGAGCCTTAGCATTGTAGGAGATCCCAGAGGCCGTCAAGTCCTACCGGCTCTGTGACATCCTCTGACAAGTGATCCTCCAGCCTTTTGCCTGAGTACCTCCACGGAGGGAACTGGGAGTGTTTGGCCCTGGAGGAGAGATATTCTACCTTTGCTATTTGGCTCTTGTGTGAGTGTATACAAATTATTTAGCGTTTTTGAGTCCTGCTGTCCTTGGCTATTAATGCTTAAAGATTGTTCTCCTATTTTCCCCAAGTCTGAAGTTTGTACATTTAGAGCTGGAAGGGAGTTTAGAAGCTGTCTTGTCTAACTGCCTCTATATTACAACCAAGGAGACAGAGTCTCAGCTGTTCCAGAGGGCTAGGCTAAGCTTCCATGGATGGCTACAATTCCTCTTTTCCAGGCTAAACAGCCACCAGCTCTTTCAATACTAATTATAAAAATAACAGAATCTCACAGCTCCTCTGGTCCAACACACACTAAACTGAAAACTCTCCAGATAACGTTGGGAGGTGATACTTTTGTCCAGAGATCAGAGGTCTGAGGTTAGCTTCCCATGGCGTTAGTAAAAGACTAGGATGGGTTTTCTTTCTCAGTGGTTGTAGAGCTGGCTTTAAAATTCAATAACCATCTCTGATGCATGCTGACTGTGTCACTTGAACATCTCAGTACCCAGGCAGCTCTTTTAGACTACACATTTCAGAGAAAGGACCAACTTGCATTAGTAGAGAGCATTTTCTCCCCTGGGAGTTCCCTATAGTAATGAAATCACCAATCCCTATCTCTACCCTATTCTGCTCATTGTTTTTATAGATTCTTATTGTTTTATGCATTTCTCCAAAGGATCTTAGTCTTCAGAAAGGGCTTAATAGTGCTGCAATAGCATCTGGTTCATCTGGGACAAAGCGGCCCTCCACTGTCCTTCAGTCTTTTGGGGCTTTGACGCAATTCTGGGTAATGTTTGTCTAAAGATGCACAGCACTACCCTTGAAGCCTGTGCACTTAGCAATGTTTCATCAAAGGCATCTTCCCAGCATGATAAATGATGAGAGGGTATTTTTCCTTTATGGAGTTTTTTACTGAGAATGTTTCATATTTACAACTCCAGGGAAACTCCGGCATGCTTCTCAGGCCTGTTCCTTCTTAAGGAAACAAACACAAGTGACTGTTTTATATGAAGGACGGGGAGGACGGGTGTGGGGCACATGTATATCATGGGCTGGATACCAGGACTATATTAAGTGAAATGTATGCATGTATCCATATATTTGGCAAAATCATTGGGGAATAAAATAGAATACTCACAGTCCCTAGGGGCTAGAAACATCACAATAATAATTCTGTATAAGGGCCAAGTAGAAGCAGTGTGGGCAGCTAGGGGTTGTAGTGGATAGAGTGCCAGACCTGGAATCAGGAAGGCCTGAATTAAAATCCAGCTTGAGACACTTATTAGCAGTGTGACCCTGGGCAAGTCACTTAACCCTGTTTGCCGCAGTTTTCTCATCTATAAAATGAGCTAGAGAAGGAAATGGCAAACCACTACAGTATCTTTGCCAAGAAAACCTCAAATGGTGTCACAGAGTGAGACATGACTGAACAACAACAAAAGAGTGTATGAACGGGGAGGAAGAGAAGGGAATGAAAGGGAACAAACATTGATTAAATATTTCCTATGTGCCGGGTTCTGTGCTAAACACTTCACCATGTGTGGTCATCCCAGAAAGAGATGTTGAACGTGGTCAAGAAAGTTTGGAATGAAGAAATGTAGAAAATACCTAGAGGAGGGAGGCAGAGCTATAGCATTTTCAAGAAAGGAGATACAGGAACAAGTGCCCTTGAGTGGTTTCTGTCACTGGGAGATGGAACCCTGGGAGGTCAATCAACTACATGTTGCTTGGAACCTCAGATTGTCAATGAGGAGGAAGGATTCATAATCTCCATCCTCAATTATCATTTTACAAGTGAGAAAACTTAGTTGTTAGAAGCAGTTTACTCAAGACCATATGGGTAGAAATGTCAAAGATGACATTTGATCCCAGATCTCAGTCCAAATCCAACAGGATTCCCATAGTTCAATGCTGCCTGGAAACACAGAGCACCATATCAATTAGACAACTGGGAAATGTAAAAATGGAAACTGATCCCCCATGGGATGAGTGATTCAATACTCCTTGGGTCAGCAGGGATTGAATACCCATAAATCAGAGTGAATGGGAAAAACCTGGTAATAGTTTAATGACATCTGCTGTGATATGCTAACACAAGACATCTCAAGCTAGGGAGAATTTGAGACTGTATGTAGGGCAATGACAAATCTGGAGTTTGGAAGAGAGTTAGAGAAACCATAGCAATAGAGGCAGCTAGGTAGTAGGCACAGTGGATAGAATGTGGGACTTGGGGTTCGGAACACCTGAGTTGAAATCCAACTGGGTGACCCTGGGCAAGTCACCTGATCTCTCTGGGTCTCAGTTTTCTCCACTGTGAGTGGAGATAATAAATAGAAACAACCTCCCAGGGCTGCTGTGGAGATCAAATGAGATACTAATTGGAAAGTGCTTAGCACAATGCCTGGCATATGGCAAGTGCTATATAAATGTTAGCTCTTATTATTATAATACATGCTTTGCAAATTTTAAACTGAACAAGAAAATAAGCATATATTAAGCACCTGGTGTGGTTGGTGCAGTGCATAGAGTGCCAGGACTAGAGTCAGGAAGACTCATAGTTTTGAGTTTAAATTTGATCTCAGACACTTACTAGCTGGGTGACCCTGGGCAGGTCACTTTACCCTGTTTTCCTCAGTTTTGTCATCTCTAAAATGAGCCAGAGAAGGCAATGGCAAGCTACTCCAGTGTCTTTGCCAAGAAAACCCCAAATGGGGTCAGGAAGGGCAGGATACACATAACTGAAATGACTGAAAAGCAAAAAAAGCACCTACTATGTCCCAGGCATTGTATGACTTCATTTGATCTTCATGCAACCCAGGACAGGAGACTGCTAAGTGTCTGAGAAGTGGGTTTGATTCATTTCATGTCTTTCTGCCTCCAGGTACAGTACTCTATTCACTGGGTCATCTATGCTATTCAGCTGAGAGCATGGGTATTTGACTATCATTCAAGTACAGGAAGTTAATGGAGTTAATCCATCAATACAATTTCTCTTCCTCTCAGTAGAGTCAGGATTAATGTTGATCAAGCTAAGTTCATTTGGGTTAGTAGCTTCATTCAATTTGATTCAACTAAATAAGCCTTTGTTTTATATAAAAGATAAAATATAACCCCAATAGAATGTAAACTTATTGAGGGCAGGGACTGTTTCAGTTTTGTACCCCTAGTGCCAAACACAGCACAAAGTACGTATTTATTTAATTAGTACTGGAGCGATTTGTTCAATCAACCAACAAGCATTTATTAAGTTTGCTTTTGTTTAGTCATTTTTTTATTGGCAAAGATATTGGAATGGTTTGCCATTTCCTTCTTGAACTCATTTTACAGATAAGGAAATTGAGGCAAACAGGGTTAAGTGACTTGCCCAGGGTCACCCAGCTAGTGAGTGTCTGAGGACAGATTTAAACTCAGGAAGATGAGTCTTCCTCACTCCAGGCCAAGTGCTCTGTGTATTATGATGCTACCTAGCTGCCCATTTATTAAGTACCTAACATTTATGCCAGACCCTGGAGTTACAAAACCAGAAAAAAAAAAAAGAAAGAAAGGAAGGAAGGAAGGAAGGAAGGAAGAAGAAAGAAAAGAAGCAGTTTCTGATCTCAATAAGTTTACTTTCTATCAGACTGATTATCAAGAATCTACTTGTTTCATTGACTATACTAGATAGGTACTAAGAATACAACAAAATTAATTCCTTCCCTCAATAAGCCTGCATTCCATATTCATTTAGGAATTTAAGTCTTGGGTGGAGATTCATTTTGTTTGACAATTGCAAAGCTCAGTATAAAAAACATAAAGCCATTCGCATGATCTTAGGTCTAGAGCTGGAAGAGATCAAAGGGACCACTTATAGTTTAACCTTTTTATTATATAGATGAGAACACTGAAGCTCACAAAGGGAAAAGAGCTTGCCTAAGCTTACGCTGATGCTCCCTAAATGCAGTTGAAATCCAATGTGAATACTCAAAGTGGCTTCCAACTATGCCTCTTCTTTCACTCCTACCCTTTGTCCAGTTTGTAATTTTCCATTTGTTTCCATTTACTTCCAAGGATTATTGAGGCAGCCAGCTACAAAAAGCACCTGATACTAGCTACCAGTTACCTTATTTCTCTGAAGGTAGAACCACCACCAGTGCTGTCCCAGAACTTGTCAGGATCCCCTCTGATCACCATCCGGCTCACACACACCTTGGTGAGTTTTATAACAATACCCACTGAGTTGTTATCCTTTGGTTTGTTTTGAGAATTGATTTGTTTGTTCATTTTTTTTTTTGCAATACCCAAAGTATTAATACCCTTTGGTTGGTTTTGTTTTTGTTTTTGTTCTTACTATGCCTGCTATGTTGTTTCCCTTTGTTTTTTTCTAATTTCCAAAGTATAAATACTGTTTGATTGGTTTTTCACAATGTCCACCATGTTGTCAGCCTGTTGTTTGTTTTGAGGATAGGTTTGATTTTGCAACACCCAAAGTATTAATACCCTTTGATTGTTTTTTGACTGTTTTTTTTATAATGTCCACCATATGGTCACCCTTTAGTTTGGTTTGATTTTGTAATTCCCAAAGTATTAATACTATTTGGTTGGTTTTTTACGATGTCCACCATGTTGTCAGTCTGTTGTTTGTTTTGAGGGTAGGTTTGTTTTTGCAATTCCCAAAGTATTAATGCCCTTTGGTTGTTCTTTTTTTAATGCCTGCCATGTTGTCACCCTTTAGTTTGGTTTGTTTTTGTAATTAATAAATATTAATAGTATTTGTTTTTTTTTTTTACGTCTGCCATGTTGACACCCTGTCATTTGTTTTGAGGATCGGTTTGTTTTTGCAGTTCCCAAAGTATTAATGTCTTTTGGTTGTTTTTTCATAATGTGTACCATGTTGTCACCCTTTAGTTTGGTTTGTTTTTGCAATTCCCAAAGTATTAATGCCCTTTGCTTGTTCTTTTTTTTCCAATGCCTGCCATGTTGTCACCCTTTGGAGTTTGGTTTGTTTTTGTAATTACCAAAGTATTAATACTGTTTGGTTGTTTCCTTTTCCTTTTTCTTTTTTTTTACAATGTCCACCGTGTTGCCACCCCTTGGTTTATTTTGAGGATTGGTTTGTTTTTGCAATTCCCAAAGTATCAATATCCTTTGACTTGCTTTTGCAATGCCTACAGTATTAATACCCTTTGATTTATTCTTGGAATGTCCATCATGTTGTCATTGTTCGATTTGTCTTGGGGATACCCACCATATTATTATCCTTTAGTTTCAAGTTTGTTTTGGTGATGCTTGCCATATTGTTGCCCTTTGGGTTGCTTTTATGATGCCCACAGTATTAATATGTTGGTTTGTTTTTGAAATGCCCACCATGTTACTAACATTGTTTTTATAACCCATGAAATGTTAATGCCTTTTAGTTTGTTTTGGCAATATTCACCATATTGTGACCCTTTGGTTTATTTTGGCAATGTCTATCATCTTGTCATCTTGCTTGTTTTTGTGATGCCAAGCCCTTTGGTTTGTTTGTTTTGGTTGATACCCTCCATGTTACTACCCTTTGTTTTTGCCACACCTGAAATATGAGTACTTTTTGGCATGTTTTTGGGACTCCCACCATGTTATTATGTTTTGGTTTGTTTTTGCAACACCTGCAAATAATACTTTTTCAGTTGTTTTTGCAATATCTACCATGTCGTCACTCTGGTTTGTTCTTGCATTTTGGAATATCACGGTTCTCTGTGGGTATATGGGGAGAGTTTCTAGGATGATATTGGGCCTGGTGAAAATAAGCATCATCTTGTTACTAGCAGCCCCATCTGAATGGCCTTATCTTTGGCCTCAAGTAAAGTGATGCTCAGTTTGTGGTGGCCATTGGTCTGGTCATAGGGTTTCACTACTGGGCAGAAAAATCTTTGAGACAAGATTGAGGCTGCCTAATATGATCATGCTGCTTCCATAAATGTTACTTGAAGTGATCATGAATGGACCTTTGGGGAAGTAATATTGTTTGATTCTTAATTATCTTGTCTTACTGCCTCTGGCAAGGTAAAGCAATTTGTTTTGGCTGGAAAGAACAGAAATGAACAAGTAGAATTATCTACTTCTATGTTTAAGCATGCTTTGAGTGATAAACAATTTGCTACAGTGCTGTGTAAGCATTCTGGTCTGCTCATGACCTCTCAGTGAATGAGGAAGACCATGGTATTGGTTCTGTAGGTATGTGGAGAACTAATCTTTTTTAAAAATAGATTTTATTGATATATCTGGCCTTTATATCTACCTTTCTGTCCTTTCCTTTATCCATCCCTCTCATAGAGACATCACTCATAGCAATTTTTAAAGAGAAAAAACTTGAGCAAAACTGAACAATACATTGAAAAAAATCTGATATTCTCTGAAATATTCCACATCTGTAGATCATCTCCCACCCCCATCTCTGCATAGGAGAAAGGGGAGGTGTCATTTCCTATTTCTTCTTTTCCTTACATTTTTGCAATAATCATTTTCAATAGTTTTGTGACTGTTGTTCTTAATATTTTCATTAAAAAGTTTCTTACTACCTTACTTAGTAATGTCATACATAGAGTGGTACGTGTATGTATGAAGGCATGTATTTGTATTTGATCAGAAATATAAATGTAAGTATGACTTAGCCCTGGCACAGAGTACATGCTGAATAAATGCTTATTTTTTGAGAGATAACTGCTTCAGAACATTTTGTTTTTTGAAAATCCCATAAGTTTTATTGATGTTGTCTGTTTTGGTGTCACAGTTACTTCTAGGCAATCTCTCCCACCCCCTCCCCCCCGCCAATGCTTGAACACTCTTTTTTAATAAAAGAATCATAGAACTTGGCAGTGTGTTAGCAGAGTGGAGAAACTTCTGGCCGTGGGGTCAGCATGACCTTCTGAATCCTTTCTCAGACTTTTATTAGCTGTGTAAGTCACCTAACTTCTATTTGTCTTTGTTTCCCCATCTGTAAAATTAAACTCCTAATAGAACATATTTCCCAGGGTTGTTGAGAAGATCAAAGGAGATCATATTTATATAATTCTTGGAAAACCCTAAAGAACTACGTAAAAATGGTAGTTATTATTACTTTATTTGACATCTAATTCAAGCCGCTCACCAAAAAGAATGACAAATATGCCATGCTTAGGAGAAGAGTAGTTAAACAAAACCCAATACAATAAACATGGCTGACATTGTTGGCAATACTCTGTCCCTATGGGGCTCCAACTCTGCTTAAGGAAGGCTCCATGTTTCATTATGTGGGCTCTAACTCCAAAATTGGTTGTGCTGGTTACCAGCATGTGGTGGTTCAGCATCCTTAGCATTCCTTTCATTTACGTGATTGGAGTAATTTGTATTGTTTTCTCTACTTCTCTCTATTTCTCTCAGTGTCTGTTCATAAAAGTCTTCCCATGTTTTTCTGAATTCCTCACATTCATCTATATCATTTTATCTCATCCCATTCATATGCCACAGCCTGTTCAGTCATTTCCCAATTGAGCTGCACTCACCTTGTTCTATGAACGTTTTACATGTTAATAATTTAGATTGTAAGCTCCTTGTAGGTTGGGACTATCTTTTGTCTCCTTTTATATCCTCCAGAGCTGACACCTAGTAGGTACTTAATGTTTATTGATTAACAAAATGTATTTATAGAAAGTCCTATATCTTTTTAAAAAATCTTATTTTATTTACACTTTTTCTTTTTATATCACATTCATTTTTGAATATGTCCTTTCTCATCTCCTACCTGGTAAACCATTTTCTGAAATAAAACTGAAAAAAAAGAACTATACAACTTAACATAATCGACCAACACAACAACCATATTTATCAGTAAAGGTGTGATTCCATATCCATAGTCTTCTGCTTCTTAAGAGAAAGGAAATAATTGTATTTCCTCAACTTTTCTCTGGGACATCATAACCATGCCACCCTACTCTGGAGTCATAGTGAAAGCATGGGATTTCATCAGAGGTTGTGGGTTCAAATCCCAGTCTGTCACTTGCTTTTTGGGAGACTTTGGGTAAGTCACTCCTCTGGGCCTCATGTTTCCTCCTCTGTAAAATGAAGGGTTATACCAGCTGATATCTTAGGTCTCTTTTAACTCCAACTCTGTAATTCAGAATACAAACCAAAAAAAAAGGAAGAAGTCCAAGTATTCTTGATAATTTTGAAAGGATAGAAAACAGGTGAGGAAATTATAAAGGGTAAAATACAGCACTTTATTCATCAGGAAGCTGTTTGGATGCATTGCCTTTGAGCTGGAGTCCTCTTGCTTGAGAGAGGGATGTTGGAATTTGTCATTTCTGACAATTAACAGTACAAGAATTTGACTTGGGGCAGGAATGGGTTTGTATCCCCAGCACATAGTGGGTGCTTTATATTATTTTTATTAATTGATATAAAATGGTCAATTTACTAATGTGGGATTGCATTGAATTTCTCAGGCTCCAGGAGTGTGAAATCCCTTGAAGTGTCAGAATTGCTTAGAGGGAAGCAAGAATGCCTTCTTAGAAGCAGAGGGCCATCCTTGGAAAAGTTTGTCAGAACACAGAGTTGGGCATTTTTAGCGGCTCTTAAGGAAATTATAGAACAGGATTCAAACATTGCAAGCCTGTAATCTAGAGTATATAAAAGGAGGGAGGGGCTCCTTTTAAAGGCAGTGGAAACCTTCCCCTGGGGATTTTGAGGTTGAATATAGCCTAGTCAAGAGAAGAAAAACACTGCCTGCCCCAGCCTATGATGAGGGAAACTCATTTCCCAGCAGTCCCCAGCCTCAGCTATGATCACTGGGATGGGAATGGAGAACATTGGAAAGATGGAATGCAGAGTAGGACCTAGAAAGACAGGCAGTTCATTGAAATCCACCACAAAGAAGAATGGGAAATCAGGGGAGAATGCACACAATTCACAGAAACCTGCTGACATCAAGTGTATTGTCTGGGGGTGGGAGAAATTGGGAGCCCTGGAGAGATGAGTTAACACAAGCTAAAAATGACCACCATATGGAGTTTCAGGCACAGCAAAGACAGCTCTGCTTTTGGCTAACACAAAGGCGTTGGCGATAGTTTGAGTATTTCAGAAATGTGAAATGTAAAATCAGTCTGATTTCCCATTACTTCCCTCCCACTCTCCCAATTGCAGCCAAATTGGCCTGCTTGAGGTACAGGGCATTCAATCTCCCACCTCTGTAACTTTTGCATGTGTCTCCCATGCCTGGAATGTCCTTCCTCCTCATCCCTACCTTCTCATACCCTTGAAGCCTTGGATCAGTTCTCTAAATTCTACAGGATTTATCCAGTCATTAAGTATTCTACCAGCTACAACAAAAATCCTTTGAGCATACTTCATACAGTTTTTCCTTATCCATGTGCTCACTGAGTAACCCCCTTGGTAGAATCTGAGCTCCTTGAGAATTAATTGATCCAGGATGCCCAATCCATCAACCAGAAGTTACCAACCCCTATTATTTGGAAGGCACTTTGCTTGGGCAGGAGCTGTGTTTGGATCTGTGTCCCTGCTGCCTATCATAATACCTTATCCATAGATGCTTAGGAGACATGTTTGTTGAAATTTAATAGAACCAACTTGAATACAAGGAAGAAAAATCATGTCATGTGAGTCAGTCAACTAACACACATTTATTAAATAGCTACTAGAGTGCTTGTTTTACAAAAAAGACAAAGAACCATTCTTTGCTCTTAGAAGCTCAGAGTCTAATGAGGGGAAACAAAGTCAAAACAATTACATATGGGGCTTTGTGCCGCAAGATATGGATGGGATAGATTGGAAAGAATTAATAGAGGGATGGCAACAACATTAAGGAGAGATTTCTTGTAAGAGGCGGGATTTTGGATGGGAATTAAAAGAAGCCAGAGAAGGCAGGGGAGGGAGATGAGGAGGGAGATGAGGAGGGAGAGCATTGCAGCATGGAGGAGGGCCAATGGTCATGCATGAAGTTAGCAGATGGAGTGTCTTGATTGAGGAACCCCAAGGAGGGCAGTGTGAGGCTTGGCTGAAGGAAGTTAGATGGTGATCCTAGATCAGAGAGGACTTGAGGAAGGGGTATCTTCTTTGTTTTCAAATATTTCAAGGGCTGTTGTGGAGAAGAGGGATTGGATTGTTTCACTTGGCTCTTTGAGGTAGAAATGGGGAGAATTTTTAGAGAGATAGATTTTTGACTCATGTCAGGAAAATCTTCCTAACAACTTTTGTTGTTGTTAAGTCACGTCTGACTCTTTGTGACCTCATTTGGGGTTTTCTTGGTGAAGAGACTGGAGCAGTTTGTCATTTCCCTCCCCAGCTCATTTTACAGATAAGAAAACTGAGACAAACAGGGTTAAGTGACTTTCCCAGGCTCACACAGCTAGTAAATGTCTAAAGCTGGATTTGAACTCAAGTCTTCCTGACTCCAGACTTGGTGCTCTATGCAGTATGCTCTATGCCCCCTAACTGCTCTAACACTGGGGCTATCCAAAAGTGTAATGGGCTGTCTCAAAGGGATAGTGGTTTCCATATTGTTAGAGATTATCAAGCCAAGTCTAGACAACTGCATGGCAAGGACATAGTGTACCTACGTATGGTTCATAGTAGGATGGCCTCAGATGTTTCCTCTAACTTTGATGGGCTATTGTTCTATGAATGGGGGGACGCAGAAGGTTTAACCATGCTAATCTTACCTGTGATGGCAGAAAGGACCATATTGGGTAAGAGTGAAAGTGACTTTCCTGAAGGGGGGAGGGTAGAAAGGGCAGCAGGGAGGCTTGTTAAGTGAGCCTCAGTTTACTTATTTGCAGAATAAGAGGATGGGACTAGATAGCCTCCGAGGTCACATCCAACTCCAGGTCTATGATTCTGTAATCTCCCTGAAGGCCTTAAGATTGTCATGAATTTGTCTGATGGTCTAAGACACGACCATTTGGCAAGGGGAGCTTGTGAGTACACTCAACCAGGGCTCTCATCACATGATGCTGCCTTTGCTAAGCACATCTGCTAAGGAGGGATGGAAAAGGACCCCATAAATCACAGCAGCTATCAAGAGGAATGTGGAGGAACTGTAACTGTAGATTGCACAAAAAAGAAGAGAGGGTCATTCTTCCAGGGAGCAAAGTCCCAGGGCTAAGAAAGGAAACTTCATTGAACCAGCATCATCTCAATGAGAGCATCTAAAGATGAAGTGCCCAATGAGTCCCATTGAGGGATGAATGTCTTAGAAATCAGCTTCTATGGATGAGAGGCATCATCTTAGAAACATAGGTCAACCTTCCTAGGTGGAAAAGTCATTTCCAGTCATATTTTTAGTGATTTCACTAATATAGTCACATCACTATTATCATCGCCATAGACTGATGGCCTCTCTTCTATTTGATTGGTCTGCAAAGTTGGGGTGGTGGCCCCTTGGGGAGCCATGGCATGATCTCAAGTGGTCTGGGCTTGACTCCAAAGGAAATATTTGCTGAAGGTGCCATAGTTGATAAATGACTGAGCCAGGATTTGAATGTGTTCTTCCATGACCCACTCTTGCCCCTCAAGAGAAGGTGGCAGACCCCTGAGAAAGATTGGGCCATGGAGAAGTTGCAAAATATATGGAGTGTATCTTTGGCATCTTCCATGCTAGCCCTTCAGCCTGGCATTCCCCTTGAACCTTTCTTATGACCAGAAGTTACTCTGTCTTTCAATGCATCTGTCCCAGTAGGGGAGAAAGTGTTGGCTCTGGTTCCAGAGACCTGGGGCTCACATCTCTACTATTTGTACCTGGGTCTTTTGCAACCCCCCTCCCTTTTTTGAGGCAATTGAGATTAAGTGACTTGCCCAGGGTCACATGGCTAATAAGTGCCTGAGACTGGATTTGAACTTGGCTCCTCCTGATTCCAGGGCCTGTCCTCTATCCATTACACCACCTAGCTGCCCCAACACCCTTTGTTCTAAGGTAATTCTGAATAAAAAATGGGCTGGGCTTGATAGCCCTCCAACTTCTATTAATTTTCTATATAACAAGCATCATGGGAGCAATGTAGTTCATTGGAAAGATCATTGACTCTGGTAGCCAAGAATTTGGCTTAAAATTTCACCTCTGAGCTTGCCACTCTGAACTCTTGGTATAGTCCCTCAGCTACCTTGGACCACAGATTCCTTATCTTTAAAGTGGGTCCTTGGCCTAGGTGACCTCTAAGGTCCTTCACTGCTGTACCTATGGCTGTAATCTAGAGGGCCCACTGTGTGCTGGACATATAGGAAAGAAAAAGAAGTAATCCTTACCATCTAAAGGCTTATATTCTACTGATTTTCTAAATCCACATTCCTCTGATGAAACTTAAGTTGTTAATGGCTGATAAAAGATTAATATAGAAGGCCAGAAAATATCTAATTTAACCTTGGGAAGTCTTTGGCTTTTAGCCAAAGGAACACATTTCTAATGGTGGAATTTCCAGGGTAGTGATAGGCTAATGGTGGGGTAGGGTTTTTTTTCCTCCCCAGGGTATCTTGAAGTAACCTCTCAGAACCTTAGCCCTATTTCTGAAATGTGGTGAAGATCAGTGTTGGACTCCACCCTGTAGGGTAATTTCAGGAGTTTGTGAATCAGAACACCTTCCAAAAGGATACCTCCATAATGAACCCTGGGTGAAAATAATTTCAGTCATAAGCTCATCCAGTCCTCTGTCTTTCCTTCCTATTCAGCATATTTATAAGACCATAGATTTAGAGCTAGAATGAATCCAAGAGACTATTGAGTACAACCCCATTTTGCAGATAAGGAAAACTGAGGCTGAATGACTTTCCTAGGGTTATACAGTTACTGAGCACCTAAGGCAAGTCTCTAACTCAGGTCTTTCTGACTCCAACTCCAGTGTGCTATCAATTTCAGCCTCCTTTCACATTATTCTATATACTAACTACCCACAGTCTTTAGACTATTAAAAACAGAGAAACCCCTTACATATCATCATTTTGGAAACTAATCTAGGTCAGTTACTTGAAAAAAAAAAGACAAAGCCAACACCAGCAAAGAATGAGATCAGTCCAACTACATTCATGGGTTTGCCTTTTGGCTTTGAACTAAAATTCTTTATTACAGATTCAATGTGATTTAGTGGGTGGGACAGGAGGAGAGGAGGGAGAGGAAGGGGGGGCTTTGGGACATATTATGAGTTTGTTTTGGGTGGAGCCTGGCCTTGAAGATCTCTATGTGCAGAATTCCTCAGAACAGTCCAAACAGAATAAAGATTCTATGTGTCAGCAATTAAGCAAACATTTGGCAAATATTATCCAGTGCCTGTCTCATACAGAGGACTCTGTTGGGTGGTTAAGGGAGTTTAGATAAGACACAGTCCCTGCTTTTATGGAATTCACAGTCTAGCAAGAGAATAAGGCACAAGCAGGTAGGACTTTAAAAGACAGTATTACATAAAAGAAAGTGTGGTATAGTGAGTAGGGGGCAGCTTGGTGGTGCCATAGATAGAGCTCTGGGCTTGGAACTGGGAAGATTCATCTTTTTGAGTTCAAATGTGACCTCAGGCAGTTACTAGCTGTGTGACCCTGGGCAAGTCACTTAACCCTGTTTGCCTCAGTTTTCTCCTCTGTAAAATGAGCTGGAGAAGGAAATGGCAAACCACTCCAGTCTCTTTGCCAAGAAAACCCCAAATGAGGTCACAGAGAGTCAGACACAACTGAAAAATGACTGAGCGGAGAGAGTCAGGAAACCCTGGGTTCAAGTCCTGTACTTTGTTCAGCACACAGTGCCTGGCACATGTAGACCTTTCATGTGTGTTTATTGATTGTGCTCATTAGGCTTTGCCTAGGGTCTTTTTCTGAACAACACAGTTTAAGAAGAGTGTGAGTAACCTGGACAGTGTCCAGAGGAGAATGCCCAAGATGGTGGAAGTCTTTGAGTTCACGACATGTGAGAATCAATCAAAATAATTGAGAGAGTTTAGGCTGCAGAAGACTTAGGGGACAAGGGATAGTTGTCTGTAAATATCATAAGGCTGTTGCATTCTGCTTGGCCTCAGAGGACCAAACAAAGAGGAATGGGTGGAAGTTATGGAGAGACCAATCATCAACGTCTTGATATTCCTGACGATGGGAGCTGTTTGGAAGTGGAATGCTTTGCTTTGAAAGGTGGTGGGTGCTCCCTCCTGGGAGGTCTTCAAGCAGGGTCTGCTCTGAGTATATTAGAGGAAGGATTCCTTCTTATATGGTTTGAGGTCTCAACAAACTCAAATTCTTTGAAGTTCTGGCTGTATGATGATAGGCAAGTCTCTTGACTTTCCAGGACCTCAGACTCAAAGTTACAGGTGAGTTTCAATCTGTATTAGTGAAGGATGTTTTCATGAAGGAAGTTCCCTGCATAGTTCTGAACCTCTCTTTTCTCTCCCTGCCAATTTACAGTAAGAGAATTAGAGATATCCAAGCAAAGTGCTATGTGAAGTCTTACTGAGAACTCTGTGACTGACAAGGGTTATTTGGGGAAGCTTCATGGGAGAGAGCACTTGAAATGTATTTTAAAGATAAGTAGCAACTTAACAGACCAAAAAAGAAGAGGGAAGACATCACAGGCATTGGAAACAGTGTGATCAAAGGCAAAGAGGTGGGAGATGGCCAACTGCTTAAAACCACACAAGACAGAGACAGAGCTTCTGTCCTCCCACCCTGACATTAGTAGTTTCTCATGACAACAGGCTCCCCCAGTCCCAGTTCTCGTCTTTTTTCAGAAAAGCTGGGGTAAGGCTAAAATTGAGCCATACTAGAAAAATTCAGGAATGACCCAGTGCTGAAGGAAGATCCAAAAAACCCTTATACAAAATGGAGCCATGGTCAGATCCAGAAAGATCAACTCTATGGAAAACAGATCTGGAGCTATCCCTGAGTTCCTATGCTCAGAGCACTGGGGCTTGAGGGTAATTCTTATGTTCAAGCATCACCTACCACCCATCTGTGACTTTTTTCATCTTTTCAAGTTGTACTGGCAGTAAGACCTTGACACCTCAGTTCTAAAATATTCTCTAGTTACCCATTACTTCCTTTTTCTATTGCTGAAAAGAAGGGGAATTTGGGAAATATTTGTGGCTTGTTAGAAAGAAGAAGGAGGAGGAGGAGGAAGAGGAGAAGGAGGAGAAGAAGAAGAAGAAGAAGAAGAAGAAGAAGAAGAAGAAGAAGAAGAAGAAGAAGAAGAAGAAGAAGAAGAAGAAGAAGAAGAAGAAGAAGAAGAAGAGAAGAAGAAGAAGAAGAAGAAGAAGAAGAAGAAGAAGAAGAAGAAGAAGAAGAAGAATGAGGAGGAGGAAATTGTTGAGTAAAGGAATGGTACAATCAGGTCTCTGAAGGAGGAAGATTATTTTAGCAGTGGTATGAAGGGTGGACTGAAGCAGGGTGAAGTGCATTGCTTGGGGAGGCAGTGGGCTCCCTCTCACTGGAGGTTTTCAGGCAAAGACTGGATGACCTTCTGTCCAGTAGGTAGGACTGGATGGCTGCTGAGGTCCCTGTGAGCTCTGAGAGTTGGTGAGAGTGAAAGCAGGAAGGACTGTGAGGAGACCACTCTGCCTGCTCAGGCAGGTGGTAACAAGAGCCTGGCCCAGGGTGCTGGGAGAAGAGAACGGATGTGATTCAAACATCACACTTCATATTTTTTTAAACTCTAGGATCCAAAAAATAACAGAACCAGATGTGAAAGCTTACCCTTTGCTTAACCCCATTCAAGCATCTTCCAAAAATACTGACTCTCCTGTTGGAGGGTGGGTCCAAATCCCACTTTGGCCCCTTACTGCCTGTGTGACCAAGAAGCAACTGGTGGAGCAGGAGACAGAGCACCAGACTTAGAGTCAGGAAGTCCTGAATTCAAATCTGGCTCAGACACTTACTAGCTGTGTGACCCTGGACAAGTCACTTACCCCTGTTTACCTCATTTTCCTCTTCTGTAAAATGGGCATAATAATAGTACCTACTTCCTGGGATTGTTGTGAAGAGAGATCCTATTTGCAAACGTTCTTGGCACAGTGCCTGGAACACAGTAGGTGCTATATAAATGTTCCCTTCCCTTTCTCTTTTAGACAAATCACTTAACCTCCTTGGCCTCAGTTTCCTCATCTGCAAAATGGGAGGTAATGGTTGGGTGCAATAATTTCCAGACAATTGCTGATGGGTCCTACTGTAGACAGTGCCAAAATTTGTTTTGCTTCGCTATGAGTATTTATCACAGGCTTTTTTTCTTTTTCAATAGGAAGGAGGTGGGAGGGAGAAAAAATAGGTTTTTGTTAATTAAAAAATAAAATATTAAAAATTTTAAAAGAACCAAAAATGAGAGTGTTGGGGCAGATGTTCCCTGAGATCCCTTCCGGCCAGTTCTCGTTCCATGACCCTAGGTTCCTAAAAATTCCTTCCTTCCTAAGAAATTGTCAAGTCCAATTCTTCAATTAAAAAGGAGGCTAAAGTGAAAGGAATACAGATTTGTCAAGCACCGACCAGGCACTGTGCTAAGGCTTTACAATATTATCTCATCTGATCCTCATGACAACCCAGGGTTATTGTTTGGTTCTTCAGTCATTTTCAACTCTTTGTAACCCCATTTTTTTTGGCAAAGAAACCAGAGTGGTTTGCCATTTCCTTCTCCACATTTTATATGTGAGGAAACTGAGGCAAACAGGGTTAAGTGACTTACCTAGGGTCACACAGTGTCTAAGACTGAATCTGAACTCATGTCTTTCCTATTCCAGGCCTGGCACTCTATCCACAGTGCCACCTAGTTGTCTATTAGAACCCTTCGAGGTAGGTGCTATTATTAACTCCATCTTATAGTTGAGGAAACAGGCAGGCAGAAGTCAAGTGACTTACTCATGGTCACACAGTTAATAAGTGTCTGATATGGAATCTGATATGAATCTGATATGGAGTCTTGACTCCAGGCCCAGGGCTCTATCTACTGCACCATCTAGAGCCTCCAGTTTGGAGAACAGATTAGGTGGTGTGAAGTAGGAGGAGATGGGATGGGAAGATAGGACATTCTGATCAGCTACCCAGAACAATAAGAGATAAGACTATAATGAAAAGTGAAGGAATAGATTAAATTATATCTAAGGTTTCTCTGAGCTCTAGACCCTGGGTCAAGTACTTAATTCTTTCATGGGATGGTGGCCATCTCAAAGATTCTTCCTGGACCTACGGATTTCTCAGCCTTGATCCTCCTCTTGCTCCCTTAGAGGAAGATCTCCTGGCCAGCTTCTGGTGTTTCCCAATCTCTGGGGCTACTGTTTTGGAGTCTGGGTGCACTTAACTGAATTCAGAAGTGAGAACCTATAATTAAACAATTAAACCAAATCTGTTCCTGAGCATACTTTATAGTGGGGAGGTCCCTCCCCTTAGTAGCTGTAGGGGACAAATTTGCTTATCACCTCATAATGAATCTGAGGAAAGGAAGGGGTTGGGAAACTCCAGTAGCGTTTTCTTGGAACTTGATTTTATTTTTATTGTTGAATTTTATTTTTATCCTCTCCAGGTGATTCTATTCTGGAAGGATTTCGGGTGGGGAGTGTACTGGGAAAGTTCTTTGTAACCTCAAACCTTGCATTGTTTCTTGTCAAGCTTGAGTAGTAGACAGGTCAGAAATTAATCTCCTCATCTCGGAGGTCAATTAGTATGTCAAAAAGCTTTTACTAAGTGCCTACTATGTGTCAAATACTATGTTAAGCTCTGGATAAGGAAGCTGAGGGCAAGATAAGTGATGTGATTCCCTCCAAATCACAGAGCTAATAAAATGACTGACTCCTTCCAATTACACACACTCTCTATCTTTAGTTAGTCAATCGAACAAGCATTTATTTAGTGCTTACTATGTACCAGGCACTGTGCTCAATCTCGATGATACAACAGAAGGTAAAAACACAGCCCCTGTCCTCAAGGAACTTCCATTCTAATGGATTAGACAGCTTGCAAATAGCTATATACATAGCATTTGAATGTGGGCTCCTGGAGAATAGAGGACATTTTGGCTTTCTTTGTGGGCAGCTAGATGGCAGGCTCAGTGGAGAGAACACACCATTTGGAGTCGGGGAGACTCATCTTCTTGAGTTCAAATCTGACCTCAGATACTTAATGGCTCTGTGACCTTGGACAAGTCACTTAACCCTGTTTGCCTCAGTTTCCTTATCTGGAAAATGAGCTGGAGAAGGAAATGGCAAACAATTCCAGTATCTTTGCCAAAAAAACCTCAAATAGGGAGGGGGGGTCACAAAAGCTCAGACATGACAGAAAACAACTGAACAATATAAAATGCCCCAAACTTAACCCAATACCTGATACATAAGAAATACTTCACCAATGCTTGTTGAATGGCTGATAGACTCCCAAGTGCAGTAATTCTCCAAATCCTACAACATCATTCTGCAATACACTTTCTAGTTGGTTTCTCTGAAAATTTAAATATCCTCCTGGAGAATAAAGCAGATCAGTCATTTTCACACTCCACTTACTCAGAATTTTAAAATAATTTTCTCTATTAAAATGTTTCCAAGTGGTAAAAGAATGCCCAAGGGCTGCTCTTTCTACCCTTCGCCTCTGTTTTCTCCTTGTTCTGTATTACAAGGTGGCAGAAGATCCCCATCCCCACAAAGGAAGTAAAACCTGACCCAGCGCCTCCTTCCAGCTGCACCAGTATCTGAGAGGAGCTGGTCTGCAAAATCTCATTGCTGTAATGATCAGATGATGCACAGAAACAGCTTTCTTGGCTGACAACCAAGGCCCAGCATCCCCATCTTACTTCTGGTCCCCAGTTCAATTGACTGAAACAGCCCTTTGATGGTCCAGAATATGTCACATTTCAAGGGCTTTTAGTTTCAAGCAGTTTCTAGTGTCTCTGGTTACAATTGAAATCCCATCCTATAATTGTACTCAAATTTGAAAAAAAAAAGTTTCCTAATTTAGGAAATTATCCTGTTCCTTCTTCTTCCAGTTCATTACCTAGTGGATATCCCCAGAACAAAAAAAGAAAAGTTCAATTTGAAGTTTAGAGGTAGGAGGGAATATTTTTTAAAATTCCCCAGCATTTACCCTGTCAGAAAGAACACTCAAATTGGATGGGCACAAAGAAAATTAGCGTAGCCCTGATGAAATTCTCTGGGATGCTTTACTCCCCTTCTCTCCACTAAGTACAGTTATCTCTTCCACATCATCACTTTCCCCATTGTGGTTTTGATATATCACTGGTTGGCATAAGAAATTAAATGGGAATTTTGGGGGAGTTTTGCAGCAACTGCATAGTCTATGAGCAAATACTTAACCTAAATTTTACAATAAGGTACTGTAAACATACCATAAAAGAAAAAATTCAGACTTCTTCTCTGGTATGAAGGGAAGGTAAAATTTTTCTACATAGATTTTCCAGATGAGGGTGGGGCACCATCCCCCCAACCCCTTTGATGTGGAAGGCCATCCTTCTCTGAAAGTGAAAGAGAAATGGAGAGGTTGTTGTAGTTGCTTTCAGTTGAAATAGCCTTCTTGGTTTTTTTTTGTCTTAAAATCCAATTCATGGGTAAGTTAAGACATCACCCTAATGATGTCGTTGGTCCTTTTTGAAAGATGAAAGACAAACAACAACAAAATATATTTTATATTATATACCTATTACATATATTTTAGTGATATTTTCTGTGCTCAGTGATTTCCACTAATACAAGCCCCATTGCATTAGTTGAGCCCTTCTTTGTAATAAAAGAAAAGCAGATAAACAAAATCAATTGACACACATGATTATTTCTGGCAACATATGCAATCTGCTCCCATAGTTCCCCACCTGTCTACTGAGAAGAGGGAAATATATTTTTCTTCCCTTCCCTTCCCTTCCCTTCCCTTCCCTTCCCTTCCCTTCCCTTCCCTTCCCTTCCCTTCCCTTCCCTTCCCTTCCCTTCCCTTCCCTTCCCTTCCCTTCCCTTCCCGCTTTCTTTGGAGGGCAATTGGAATTAAGCAACTTGTCCAAGGTCACATGGCTAGTAAGTGTTAAGTGTCTGAGGCTGGATTTGAACTCAGGTCCTCCTGACTTCAGGGCTGGGGCTTGATTCACTGTGCCACCTAGCTCCCCATTTCTTCTTTTCTTTAGGATCAAGATTGGTCATTACATCCCAAGTACATCCCACTTAGTTTCCATTTAGAATTCTTTTCATTTACATTATTTTAGCCATAAAATTCTCCTAATAACTACAATGACAACAGCAATATGGATTTGTTCATGGGAATGGAGAGATTTATGATTTTAATTCAGGGCGAGATTCTTGCCACCAGAAATTCTATCTTTAAGGAGTCCAGACTTTTTATTTGAAGCAAATTATACAAGAAAATATCAGAAATGGTATAACACTTCACTGCAGGCTGTAAAAATTTAGCACCTACCGAATACCTTTCAAGGTATGACCTGGTGGCTAGAATTATACATCAGAAACTCACTATGTTTTATGGACTGGCAGATGACAAATCCCCACACTACAAATTCAGGTCTCATAGCATCCTGGAGAACTCAACCAACAAATTGTGCTGGAAGTGAGCCCATTATCACTGGGAAACTGTTGCCCACTGAAGTCCAGATGTAACATTGGCCAATTAAAAACTTAACAAGAACACTTTTAATAGCCATCGCCTTTCCCAATAATTTGAATCTGCAAACCACATGGAACAAAAATATGGAGACCTATCAGAGGAGCTCCAAATTCTATCACCCCCATCATCCTTTGTGCTCCTGGAGCTATCCAGAGGATGCTGTCAGTGAGCCTCCAGAGGAAGAGCTTATGTCCTTATAACTACACTTATCTTAGTAATAGAGAAAGGGGAAGGAAACCAGCATTTATTAAACACACAGGTGCTGAGCTAAGCACTTTACAAATCTTATCTCATTTGATCCCCATGACCATCCTGGGAGGTAGGTGCAATTTATTAACCCCTTTTTACAGTCAAAGAAACAGACAGACAGAGGTTAAGTGACTTGCCCAGGGTCACACAGCAAGGTAGTATCTGACAACTGATTTGAATTTTCTCAGGTTCAGTGCTCTATCTACTGCATCACTTAGCTGCCATAGAATAGAAAGGCAGGTAGGTGGTACAGTGGATAGAGTGCCAGGCCTGAAGTCAGAAGAGCTGAGTTCAAATCCAGCCTCAGAGACTTCCTAGCTGTGTGACCCCGGACAAGTCATTTAACCCTGTTTGGCTCAGTTTCCTCATCTGTAAAATGAGCTGGAGAAGAAAATGGCAAATCTCTTCACTATCTTCTCCTAGAAAACCCTAAACAGGGTCACAAAGAGTCAGACATGATTGAAAAATAATTGAATAACAACAAAGTAGTTATGTGATAATTTATAAAGTTTTGTTGGCAAAACACTTTATGACCATTAACTCATTTTATCCTCAGAAGAGCCCAGGGAGGTAGATGCTATTATGATTCCTCATTTTACATTTGAGGAAACTGAGAGAAACAGAGGTTAAATGAATTGCCCAGAGTAACACAGCTAGTAGTTGGCAGAGGCTGGATTTTAATTCAGATCTTCTTGCCTTCAGGCCCATTACTCAAACCACTTCATCATCTCTCAACAATTTATAGAACATCAGTTGTCTCTTAATTGATCATAGAATATTAAGTAGAGAAGAATAATAGTCCAGGTTGTGCAATAGTACGTAGAATATTTAATATAAGGAAATAATAGCAGCATAGTAACTTGTCACAGGATCATTTCTATCCTTCATTAGAAAAGGTGAAGATCCATCCATCCATCCATTCATACACACACACACACACACACACACACACACACACACACACACACACACACATATATATTTGGTGGAAAGGCAACTGGGGTTAAGTGACTTGTCCAGGGTCACACAGCTAGTAAGCGTTAGAAGCCAGATTTGAATTCAGGTCCTCTTACCTCCAGGGCTTGAGGCTGGATTTGAACTTAGGTCCTTCTACCTCCAGGACCAGTATTCTATCCATTGCAAAGCCTAGTTGTCATCCTTCCCCCCTCACTTTTTGGAGGCAGATGCTTTTTTTTTAAAGGTACTACTAACAGGCATCTTGAAGAAGTTTTCTGTAAGCCTACAGAGAGTAAACTTTCATCCCCCAACTTTCATTCTTGAGATGAAGCAACATCTTTGGATGTCATTATTTTTATGTTGAGAAATTGTTTGAAGAGTGGAAAGAACCAATGCTATTATTAGTCAGATCTCAGGAATCAGGCATTTGGAAGGCTCTTTCCGAGCACAGAAGGTTCCATTTATTTTGTCACTGACAGAGGAGCTGACCATTTGGCAGCAGGGCCATGAGTAGGTGGCTCTGAGAGGTACACTCTCAGTTGTCATATATATATATTGTGTTGGAGTGGTTCAATTACAGTGGAGACACACCATCTGGTGATGAAGGCAGCCCAGAATGTGGGGAACTGACGTGGATTCATGATGCCAGGGTTGAGTTGGGTGGGATCTCATCACTTTCTGTCATTTTCTGCTTGTATCTTTCCCCCACAAAATTGCCTTGCATGTATATATATACATATATATATGTTGATTCATACATACACACATGCACACACATATGTATATAGTACACACACGTGTACATACGTGCCTGTGTATAAAATACACAGTAAATACATGCCTGTGTATAAAATATCACATAAATGCTCCATGGTAGGATGTGAACTCCCTGAGGACAAGCATGTTTCTTCTTCTATTCCCCAGTGTCTACCACATAGCAGATCCTCAATAAATGCTTGTTGATTGATTTCTACACTATAGTTTGGGAAGTGAGTGACATTGTCTATGCTGGGCCAGTTTGAAAATAAGGGAGGTGTTTAGATTCTGTCTTAGCAGTTATGTATAAATCAATCAATCAGTAAGCTGGCCGACAGGTAGCAAGCAGCAGGCACTTATTAAACACTCACTATGAGCTCTGGGAATGTAAATACCAGCAAAAAGAAAGACAGACTGCAATGCACAAATGGGGGCGAAGCGGGGAGGGAGAAGGGGATGTGGAGGAGGAGGGACAGGTACCTACCTGGGGGATGCTGTCAAAGTCTGGAAGGTTAGAAGCTGAAGGATGAGGAGCCCACAGATGCTGGGGGAAGATCCAAGGTTAAAGGATTGCTTGATGGGAAAACCCAGAAAGTCAGGAGTAGAAATGGGAGGGGAATAGAGGTTGGTTGACCTGGGTCTCTTTATAAAATGGAGGCCTTGGAAGGAACTCACCAATAGGAGAAGGTGACTGGTGTGGTAGAGGGTAAGATGGCCCCAGATGTTGAAGGAAGTTCCCAGTCGAGACAAGAACTAAGGAAAGATAGAGAAAAAGAAAATAAGGAGCCCATTGGGAGAGAAACAGCTTCTGTGTTCCAGGCATTGCCCTAGGTGCTAGGGACATGAGTACAATCCTCTGCCCTCAAGAAGTTTCATTGTATTAGAGGGCTACAGCCTACTCCCAGATAAGGACAGTGGACAGAGTGCTAGCTCTGAAGTCGAAAAGACCCAAGTTCAAATCCAGAATTAGCAGTTTATTAGCTGTATTGACCCTGGTCAAGTCATTTGACCTCTCTCCACCTATTTTCTAAAATGGGCATAATAACAACACCAATATCCAAGGGGTGATATGAGGATCAACTTAGGCAATATTTGCAAAGCACTTCTCATGGTGCTTTGAGCATAGTAGGTACTATATAAATGTTAGCTATTATTACTATTATTATTAAGTAAATTCAGGATACATACAAAGCCAGTACACAGTGATGGGAAGGAATGAATAATGAAAAACAAATTAAGTACTTAGAAGGTATCAAGAACTATGTCAGGGGTGGCTAGGTGGCACAGTGAATAGAGCATCTGCCCTGGAGTCAGGAGGACCTGAGTTCAAATCTGGCCTCAGACACTTGATACACTTTCTAGCCATGTGACTTTGGGCAAGTCACTTAAACCCCAATTGTCCTCCAAAAAAAAAAGAACTATGTTAAGTTCTGAGGATACAAGCACAAGAGATAGCTCTTGTCCACAATGTGCTCAGGTTCTAATGGGGCAGACAACATGGACACATGTGGCCAAGGAGGGCTATTTTGGTTCAGAAGTTCCAGGTGTGGAGAGTGAGGCCCTAAGGACGAGATTGAGCCACCTTCCCCAGCCACTGAAATCTGATTCTCTCTTCATGACATTTCTCCCACCTGTCCCTGTCTCTCCACTGACATCACCATCCCCCAGGTTCAAACCCTCATTGCTTCTCCCTGGAATTATTGCAATAACTTCCCAATAGCTCTACCTTGCTCCCCATCTCTCTTCTCTCTCTCATTTTTCCTCCTAAAAATAATTTTCCTACAGCACAGGTCTGATCATGTCACCCAGCTCATCCATGGCTCCCTATTCCTTCTTGAATAAAATACCAATTCTTCAGCATGACCCTTAATGTCCTTCATGGTCTGGCTTTAATCTACTTTTCTGGATATTTCACATTATTACTTTACATGTATCAGACAAACACCTATATGACTGTTCCCCACGCTCAGTATTCCACTTGCATCATTGGTACATTGGACAGACTGGGCCGTGTTCCCGGGGTTGATTTTCTTTTGCTGAACATGGACTCTTGAGCTTCCTTTTATACCTTAGCTGAGGTACCACCTCCTGCTAGAACTCTCCTGATGCTCCCTATTGTTAGTGCCTTCTCCTATCTCAAATCCTCTCCTCCCCTCACGATAGAATGTACACTCCTTGAAAGCAATAGCTTTTTGTATGTCCAGTGTCTGGTCATGGTAGTTGCATCTTGAATTGAACTGAATTATTTTGTAGATTACAATTATAAGTAGATTAGTAATGGGTGAGGTTCATTCATTCATTGCTCAAACTACTGAGCATCAGTTATGTGTTCTCCATATTCTGTGGAGAATATGAAGAAGATGACATAATCCCTGCCTTCAGGGAGCTTACAGTCTAGCTAGAACGTGAGTTCTTTGCAAGCATGGATTGTTTTATTCTTTGTTTTTGCCCTCCCAATGCCTCACACTGTTTATGGTGCCCAATACATGTTGATTAATTGATGGATAGATTTCAATGATAAAGAACTAAACATGAAAGATAATCAGAAAAGGGCATAAAGAGAATTCTGTAGGACTCCAGAAAAGGGACAGATAACTTCTGGTTAGGGCTGTGGGGAGCTGGGTGGAGAAATCAGGCAAAGCTTCACAGACAAGGTGGTCTTTGGACTGGTCCTTGAAGGATGGATAGAATGTGGGCAAGAGGCGATGGAAAGGGAGCGGAAGAGAGAATTCTATTTCCAATTTCAATTGGAATTCTGATTCTAGTTGTAGAGGGATAAACAAGAAGAAAGGTATAGGGGCAGGGAGGCATAGATATAATATATTTGAGGAATAGTGAGTAAATTCACTGTGGTTGGAGTCTCAGGAACATGAGGGCAGTAGTCAGAGATAAAACTGAGAAATTATATTAAGGCCAGAAAAATAGAAGCATTAGATATGCTTAGCTAGAATTGTTGTTATTTTTTTTTCCAGTTTGAGGTTTTCTCCTTAGGTGGTTTGCCGTTCTCCATCCCTAAATAATGACTTTCTGCTCACCAAACAGAGAATGCTTCATGTTCCATGATTTACAAATGAATGTCTTCAGGATATCTCACAGTATGGCTTCCCAGGATGCTTTGTGCTCTTTCTGACTGGGCTTCCTGAAAAACTGGAAGAGGCTCATAGCTTCTTTTCTTTGGTATTTTTCCAAGATGGCCCCTAAACTCAAGCTTGGAAAGCGCACAGGCTAGGCCTAAAGCTGTGTGCCCACATGGAGGGCGTAGCTTGTTGCCAACTGGAACACAGAGGACTATGCCTCATTGGGTACCATACGGTGTCCTGTTTGCTGAGCAGGAGAGAAAAATGGTGTTATCTGCAAATTAGAAGTCATAGGAAATGTATCTGAGTCTGGCTTGGATCTGGGCACAACAGAATTTACTAACTTACTAACTGTATCACTAGGGGAAAGCTATTTAACCTCTCTGAGGCTCAGTTTCCTTAACTGTAAGATGGGGACAAGAGCTGTCTCACAGGGCTATTGTCAGGATCAAAGGAGATCCTGTGTAGTGCTTGGAAAATCTTAGAGTGCTCTTCCTGGTCATCGTTTCCAAGTCATGATTCTTGAGCTTTGGGCATCAACTTCATTTCTCATCCTTCATCACCCTCTTCCCCAACAATGGGAACTATCCTCATCTATCATAGGTGAGCTTTTATCTTATCTTGCCTAGATTGATCAATAAATTGACTGATAGATAGAAAGCTAGAGAAATGGATAGATATATAGAAAGACAGATAAATGGATAGATGGAAGGATGGAGAAATGGGAGGATAGAAAGATAGAGATAAATGTTAGATAGATGGAAAGATGGAAATAAATGGATAGATGGATGGAAAGAGATAAATGGATAGATAGAGAAATAGAAATGGATAAATAGAAAGCTAAAGAAATGGATGGATAGAAAGATAGAGACATGCTGACATTAAGTAGACAGATGATAGACATATAGATTAGATAGATACAGAAATAGACAGATTGGACATTTATTAAGCACTTACTATGTGATAGGCACTGGGGAGGCTTTTTCAAACAAGCAAAGCAAGAGGGACCCTTTCCTCAATGAGTTTACATTAGAATGGGGAAGACACATAAAAGGGAGCTGGGAAGTCAAGGGGGTGGGGATGGTACTTTGTGGTCATGGTTTCTGAACTGTTCAATGGTGTGTCCTTTCCTCCCTTTATGTATCTTCTCCATTAGAATGTAAGCTCCTTAAGGAGAGGGACTGTCATGCTTGTTTGAAAGTGTATGCCCTAGTGCTTAGCATTTAAGAAACGGTCTATCTATCTATCTATCTATCTATCTATCTATCTATCTCCATATCTATCTATCTATCTATCTGTCTGTCTGTCTATCTATCTATCTATCTATCTATCTATCTATCTATCTATCTATCTACCTATCCATCTATCTCCATATCTATCTATCTATCTATCTATCTATCTATCTATCTATCTATCTATCTATCTATACTTATCTATCTATCTCCATATCTATCTCTATACCTATATCTATCTATATCCATATCTATCTATATCTACACCTATCTGTCTATCTATCTATCTATCTATCTATCTATCTATCTATCTATCTCTATCCATCAAATTTTCTATCTCTCCATCTAATATCTTTCCCCTCTCTCCCTCCAGCCCTTCTCCTTCTCTTCTCTTTTCCCCTTCCCTTCAATCTCTTTCTCAGCTGTATACCAGCTATTGACATTTCCCACTCCCTACCATAGATCCCAACCTCTAGATGCTTTTTCAGCATGTGTTATTTTTGACTATGCCTTTCAAAAAATCCTTCACAGAAGACTCACTCAATAAATAGGAGGCATTTTCTTGGATCTTTTAAAAGAAAAACCAACATATCCTAGGAAGACAACAACAGAAATGAAAGAAAGGAAAGTCTGGAAGAGAAGTACAGAATCTAGGAAGGTAGAAATCAGTGTGGGGGGTGAGGCTTAACCGAGAAAGGGAGACAGGAGCTAGACCTTGAGCAATAGGTAAATGGATGGTGGTTTTTCTTTTCTTTCTTTCTTTTTTTTGTGTGTGTATGTTTGTTTTCCCTGTGTGGAATCTGGGAGGGAGGAATAGGCATGGTGTGTGGATGGAGAAGTGGAGAGCACATGGGATTATCATTTCTGTGATTTTGGGTAACATTTCAAGCTTCTGGACCTCAGTTTCCTTCTCTGTAAAATGAGGAAGCTGATTGAAGGTTTCTTTAGTTTTCATCTAAATCTGTAATCCTATGAAATTGGCTTGAGTAAAAGAAGGGAATGTTAGGGAGTAAAGAGAGAGAATTTTGGCACATGCCACAAGTTCTTAAAATTCATAGATAATCTCAGAACCTTCTTTCAGACTCTCCTATCCATACGCTCCTATCCCACACATACTTTAAATGTTTTTTAAGGACCATTAGCCAAGTGCTGAACACACCCAGGTTGGGATATGGGCATCATGGAATGTGGGGAAAAACTTGCTGACAATGAGAGTATACACACATGTATGTGTACAAATAGACAAACATGTATAGATATACATGTATATACACATATATACATGTGTGTTTTCAGCCTGGCCTCACTATTTTCCTCCCCATAGTAGGTCATCACCTGAGCTGAGTTAATGGCTAGATGGACCCATTCAGAGAAATTGGGGAGCAGTAGTTCAGGTCAATTTGAAGGAGCAGGGGAAGGTCAATGGTCAGCTCTAGGCAGGTTCAAGACTGTAAACTCTATTCAGAAAGGAAGGGAAAGGTAAAAAAATGAGGAATGTGTACAAAGAGGTCTAAGATCCAGCATGTCTGTCTTAGGAGGGGAATGCATGGTGGTCCCTATGACAGGCAAGCAGCCAGGATCCAGGCATACAGGAAGTCATTCTGAGAAGTCTGGCTAAAGGTATCAGAGTCCATTCATGGGAAAGGAGGGGCATTCAGGAACCCAGTCATTGAGGAAACAATTAAGCAACAAGCATTTATTAAGTGCCTGCTATTTACTATGCCAGTACTTTGAGGTAGCTAGGTGGCTCAGTTGATAGAGCCCTGGGCCTGGAATCAGGACAACCTGAGTTCAAATCCAGCCTCAGACACTTACTAGCTGTGTGACCCTGGGCAAGTCACTTAACCCCATTTACCTTAATCCATTGGAGAAGTAAATGGCAAATCACTCCATTATATTTTGCAAGAGCACGCCCTGGACAGCATTGGTGCACTATGGTCCATGGGGTCATGAAGAGTCAGACACGACTGAACAATGTAACACTACTGAGCTAGATACTGGGAACACCCAATGACATAGTTCCTGCCCTGTTGAGCTTATAATCTATCCGGGAAAGCTAAGAAGTACACACACACAAACACACACACACAAACATGTGTATTTACACACATGTATATATACACAAACACACAATACACACATATAACATAAATGTATACATGTATCTATATGTGTATACATATATATGTGCAGCTGGGTGACTTAGTGGATAGAATACCAGCCCTGGAGTTAAGAGGACCTGAGTTCAGATGTGGTCTTAGATACTTACTAGCTGTGTGACCCTGGACAAGTCACTTAACCCTGTTTGCCTCAGTTTCCTCATATGGAAAATGAGCTGGGGAAGCAAATGGCAAACCACTCCAGTGTCTTTGCCAAGAAAATCCCAAACGGGGTCATGGAGAGATTGACATGACTGAAAAAACTCAGCAACAACAAGACTGTGTGCATGTGTAGTGTGTATGTGTGTGTGTGTGTGTGTGTGTGTGTGTGTGTGTGTGCGCGCGCGTGCAAGGGAGAGTTTGAGCCAGTAGGCTTAATAGGAAAGTCTTTATGCAGAAAGTGAAGCTTAAGCTAAGTCTGGAATGAAGGTAGGGATTCTAAGATGTAAGGAGGGAGGATGTTTCAGGCATTGGGGACTGCAGGAAAGGGTGGGGAGAAACGGGGGAAGAAATGGAGGGACCAATATGATTAACATTAAGAAAGCTATTTTGGCCTCACCATAGAGTGTGAGAAGAGGAGTAATATATAAGTTTGGAAATGTAGATTAAAACCAGGTTGTAAAGGGCTTTAAATGCCAAACAGGGGATTTCTATCCGACCTTAGAGACAATAGGGAGCCACTGGGATTGATTGAATAGGAATTGAGATGGTCAGATCAGTGCTATAAGAAAATCACTTTGATTATTCAGTAGCTAAAAGGTCAATAGGCCATTTTATTTTTATTTTTTGCCTTTTTTGGTGGGCAATTGGGGTTAAGTGACTTGCTCAAGGTCACAGGCTAGTTTTTGTGTTAAGTGTCTGAGGCTGAATTTGAACTCAGGTCCTCCTGACTCCAGGGCTGGTGCTCTATTCACTGCGCCACCTAGCGGCCCCTAAATAGGCCATTTTAAAAGGAAATCCAAACTAACAATAATTTTATTAAAAAAATGCTTCCAATCACTAATGATTTTTACTTGGTATTTACTAACTTCAGAGCTAAAATAAAAGAGAGAAAAATACGTGGGTGGCTATGAGGAAGATGGTTTGGAGTGGGAGAGAGACACGAGGTAGGGAAAATGGAAGACTATTGCAACAGTTCAGGTAAGAGGTGATGAATCAGGGCGGTGTCTGTATGAAATGGAGAGAAGACAATGGTGAAAGATGGGAAGGTAGAAATGACAAGATCTGGTGACTGACTGGGTATATGGAGTTTATGAGAGTGAGGTGTTGGGGACACTCAGATGGAAAACCAGGGTCACTGAGAAAATTCCAGGATGTGTCATTAAAGAGATGGTTAATGGAAATGTAGAAAAGGAAGCAGTGATTACTAAAAGCCTGCATGACTTTCTTAAGACCTTATTTCCTTTTGTAACAGGATTACTTCCCTAGTACAAGGAATGCTGTAGAGAGTTTATCCTGATTTTAGCAAAGCTATAGGGGCAGTTAGGTAGTGCAGTGGATAGAGCACTGGGGCTCAGCAACACCTGAGTTCAAATCTGACCTCAGACACTAGTTGTATGACCCTGGGAAAGTCACTTAACCCTGTTTACCTCAGTTTCTTCATCTGTAAAATAAACTGGAGAAGGAAATGGCAAACTACTCCAGTATCTCTGCCAAGAAAACCACAAATGGGGTCATGAAAAGCAGGACAAGACTAAAACAACAACAGAATTATACCATAGGGTTGAAAGTACTCAGGATGTTGAACTTCGAGAAGATTCAGAAGGCATGATAGCTTGTCTTTAAGTGTTTAAAGGATTATGATATGAAAAAGGATTAAATTTGTTCCCTTTAGTCACAGGGGGCAGAACTAGAAGCATTGGGTGGGAGCTATAATGAGACAAATTTAAGCTTGAGGTCAAGAAAAAATTCCCTCCTCCTCTTCCTCTTCCTCTTCCTCCTCTTCCTCCTTGTGTGGGATAGAGACCACTAACAGATTTTTAAAATCAGAGTCTGAGTCAGAAAGCAGAAAGAGTCCTTTATTCTTTCTCATGAGAAAGGACACAGCCCTCCTTGCTTAAGGGCCATCAGCCAGGGAGTGCAAATAGTGGAAGCTGACAGGTTTCTGTTATCCTGATCTTAACCCGGCCCACTCCCCTGTCTGTCTCACCATTGCTTGGTGAGGTGGGCTCACAATCTCAAGCTAATTGGCATCAATCAATCTCAATCCTTTATTACCATAATTATTCATGAATTAGTATCCTATCAGAGGACGGTATTTCCAATCCCTCATTATGTACCAAATTTGGAGACAGCCAATGAGAATTACAGTTGACAGTCTTTTATTATCATAATTATTCATTTGACTGTTCTACCAATCAGAAGGAAACATCCTTCAATCCCTTACTTATGCATATATACACACCAAATTTAGGGGGCACCCAATGAGAAGAAGGCTAGTGTTGTTTCCTTTAAGTTGGAAACTTAACCTTTTGCTATCTCCCACATCCTCTTCTTCAACAACATCACCATCACCACCATCACCATCATTACCATCACCATCATCATCATCATCATCATCATCATCATCATCATCATCATCATCATCATCATCAGTAACAGCAATAGCAACAACAACCCAAAGTGGAATGGGCCCATCATTTTTCAAGAAGAGGCTGGCTGACCGTTTGTTGAGCATACTATCGGGGAGAGATGTCTTGTCAGGTATGGGTTGGGTTGGACAGCTGCCCAGATTCCTTCCAAAACCAAAGTCTATATTTCAGGGATTCCTTATTGACTCTAGAATAAAATGCCAACTCCTCAGTTTTTCATTTAAAACCCTTCAAAATCTGGCTATAGTCCAACTTCCCATACTGATTTCACATTATTTGTCTTCATTTGGCTTTATGTTCTACCCAAGTTAGTCTATTTACACAACATTCATCTTGGGCCTCGAGCCTTTGCAGGGCCTATGGCAGGACATCTGACATGTGCCTCCCCACTTCTCCCTACAGCACCCCTTCCCTCCTTCAAAGTTCACTTCTATACCCAGCTGTGTTACAGCTATCTCCCTCCTGAAATTACTTGCTATATATACATTGTATATTTACTTCTCTGTGAACTTTTTTATCTCCCCCCATCTCTCCAGAAGAATGTAAACTCCTTGAAGGCAGGGTCTTTTTTGCATATTTTGCTGTCTGTCTCCTATTCTCTGCACCTTGATTGAATAGATATGTGATAAATATTTGTGGTGCATACAGCTTCATTGGCATTTTAAAATGATGATAATAGCTATTATTTTCCCCTTTTTATTATTTGTCTATTATGTTAGCCTTTTGTTATTTATTATATTTATTAAATATTTATTATCTATTATTTTAGCCATTATTTTTTGCATTTACATAGTTATTACTATGCTCCATGTTCTGTTATGTTCCAGACACTCTTCTAAACACTTTACAAATATTATCTCTTTTGATCCTCACAACAATTCTTGGAGGAGGTGCTATTTTTGCCCCATTTTATAGTTGTGGAAACTGAGGCATACAGAAGTTAGGTGACTTGCCCAGGGTCTTTCAGCTGAATTTGAACTTGGGTCTTCCCGGATCCAGGCCTGGAACTTTACCCATTGCTCCACCTAGATCCTACATTTTACTCTGAAAGATCTGTCATTTGATCACTGTCAGTTTCTTCCTCCATTATCATAGATTCTGACTCCTTTATGCCTCCCCACCCCTATTTTATAAGTAGGGGTAATAAAAAATTACTTTCTGCCTTTTGAAGAGCCTCCCCAAACTTAACTAGGCTGGCCTTTCATAATGAGGAAGCAGGACACAGTGGGGGTGGGAAAGCACTTATTTCTGACATCAGAAGACACACATTCAAGTCCTGCTTACTACCTATATGGCCTTGGGTAAATCACTTAGTCTCTCTGCTTCTCAGTTTCCTCATCTGTAAAATGAGACATTCGGACTAATTATCTTCTGAGGTCCCTTGTTAGACTATAGCTATGGTCCTCAGGTCCCTTCTCTTCTCTGGGACTCAGTTTCCTCATCTGTAAAATGAGGTGGTTGAACTAAAAAACCTCATAGTCCCTTCCAGCTCCAAATCACCATTTCTATGAAGCTTTTCTGGCTTGAAAGGACCTGTTAGAACTTGTGTGCTCACCTTAGAGAACACAGATCATTTCAACATCAACAGATGGCCTTATGGATAGACATGAGTGGAGAAAGAAGAACTACATTACCCTTGGTAACTTAGAGTCATTCTTCCATGCACCAAACTTCTCACTAGGAGAATAGTCCAAATTATTTGAATAGTTGAATAATTATGAGTGTAGAGGTTCCAAAAATGGAGATAAGAAGGACCAGCATCATAGATGATGTGTGTTAACACCTGTCGTGTGATTATGGATAAAATTATCCAGGTGTGTTCTCTGAGTTGTATGAGCTGATGTTCCCTATTAAAATTTAAGGCACTCCCCCCCCCCCCCGACAAAGACTGAGTACCCAGTATGGATTTCCATTCATTATTACCTTTGCTCCTCACTGAAGGAAGGACACATAGTGGTTTCTAGTGGTGCTTGAAACAAGTGCACCTTAACCTACCAATGGAAACTCATGAACAGATGAAACTGTACATGGATATTTCTTTCAAGTGAATCCCACTTTGAAGGGATAGCTCTGGAAAATGATATGGAAATACTAGGGTTTGAGATGGTTAGAGCAAGGGTGAAGAGAGTCTGAAGACTACTGGAATGGAAAGGTTATCTCCTTTCCAAGTCAAGGAGCATCTATTAAGTGATTATTGTGTTAAGTGCTGAGGGTACAAATATGAGTCGAAACACAGCCCCTGCCCTCAAGGAACTTACATTCTAACAGGGGAAGACACCATTCCTGCTGGATCTGGTGAGGATCCTGTGTTCAAGGGTTCCATCCATGCTCGTCCTTCACTTAGAGATTCATAGAATAGGCAGGCAGGGCGGAATGTCATAGACTGGAGAGATGAGGCCCCCGTTGGCTAAACTATCTTTTTTTTCCCTTACTGGAATCAAACTTATAGGTCTCCTGGCTCAGGGCTATTGATAGAGGTTCCAGGGAAGACTTTATATTTTGCCTTTTGGGATGTTATTGGAAGTGTGCCAGTTTAGGGGTGTGGGCAGGGAAAAAAGACAGGGTGGATAAAATGTAGGCCCTATTTTAAGAGATGGTTATAGTAACTATTAAAAAAAAATCCTTGAACCAGAAACAGAACCTTGAGGAGAGGCCGCCTTGTTATTGTTCCAGAAGAAGATGGTAATTAAAGCTTGCCTGAGCCAAAGTCCTCTAGGGTTTTTGGGGTTTTTCTTCTGAACGTTGCTTTCACATTTCTGAGGGAATTTTTGGAAACATGGGCTTTAGTGAGCTGAAGTGATTTTGTTTGATGGGAATTGGTTGTATGGGAAGGAACACTCTCCTGAACTGGGTGTGGCTCTGGGTGAGTCCAATGTAAGGCCAGAAAGGATATTCTGCCTTTTTCCAATAAGAATTGGTCTTCTTGACTCTGATCTTCTCTCTTTTCCCACATACCTTTCCACCTTCCTTACCCCATCTCAATTAATCAACAAACATTTATTAAGTACCTACCATGTGCTAGACACTGTACTAAACAATGGGCATATAAAAAGAGGCAAAAGATAGTTCCTGCCCTCAAAGAGCTTACAAATCTAAAAGGGAATACAACATGAAACAAATATATACAAAGTGAGCTACAAACAGGATAAATTGCAAATAATTAAAAGAGAGAAGGCTGTCTTTCATACAGTTGACAAATTAATATTCCTTGAGAACATGTGAAACCACGTCACTCTCTTGTTCTAGAAGCATCGATGGCTCCCTCTTGCCCTTTGATCAAATACAAATGTTTTTATTTGGCTTTTAAAGTCCTTCACAATCTGTCTCCAATCTATTTTTGTATAGGTTCTTAATTTGAGACTTGTGAATAAAAAAAAAATATGAACATTTAAAAATATGGTTTTCTTTCTCTATAATCCTATTTTTAACACATTTAAAATCATTCTTCTCAGAAGGGACCAATAGCCTTCACCATACTCACAAAGGGTGAAGAATCTCTGGACCAGATGGGTTTCATATCACTCCACTTGTTTGGTCTCTGTTCTAGGCAAGGCATAATCCTGTTCCCTGTTGGTGACATTTCATTTGTTGCGTCTGTTCTTTTGCACAAACTGTCCCCCTGTCCCCCATTCCTGGAACGCTTTCTTTTCTCACCCCCCCCACCCCAAACCCCATATGGGGTCACAAGAATTGAATGCACTGAAAAATGACTGAACATATGTTTTGTATTTACTTAACGTTGAACATGTTGTATTCATCACTTCCTGCCCTCCACACCCCAGGAAAATGTAATCTCCTTGAAAGCATGGACTATTTTGTCCCAAGTTTCTAGTGCAATGCCACGCACACAGTAGATGTCTAATGAATGCCAACTGAAATGAACCAAAGTGCCAAGGGAAGTGGTTTTAGCCACCCTGATTTGCTTGCAGAGCTGTTCACCTTGGGTCTCCTAAGGGGTGGAAGGAGCCAGCTTCTAGGTGGGGTGTTGTGGACCAGGGGCTTCCCAGATTTAACTATGACTATACACTTTATACTAGGGGAAAAAAGGAGCAGAAGCCCTGGGGACATTTCTATGATGCTACGTCAGACTATAAATATAGCATATAAATGCCCTCCTTGTAAAGAAGGGAGCTCCCTGTCTGGAAATATTCAAACAGAAGCAGAATGATAACCTGTCAGGGATATTGTAAAAGGGATTCTTGTATCATACAAGAAGTTTGGGCATAGATTGATGACCTGTCATGGATTTTCCAGTTCTAGGATTCTACAATTCAAAGGCAAAATCAGGACTCTCTGTGATCCCATTTGGGGTTTTCTTGGCAAAGATACTGGAGTGGTTGTCCATTTCCTTCTCCAGCTCATTTGAAAGATGAAGAAACTGAGGCAAACAGGGTGAAGTGACTTGCCCAGGGTCACCCAGCTAGTAAGCATCCTAGGCTTGATTCGAATTCAGGTCCTCTGACTCCAGGGCTACTCTTTATCCACTGTGCCACTCAGTGAAGCACAAAGAACATTGCATTTGAAATCAGTGGACCCTGGTTTGAATCTTAGCTCTGCCACTAGGAGAGGTTGCACAAGTCACTTTGTACCTCTGGGACTCAGTTGTTCATTTTTTCAGTGTCATTATAGCATAAATTGTTTTTCTGGTTCTGCTTACCTCATTATGTATCAATTCATATAAGTCTTCCCAGGTTTTTCTGAAACCCTCCCTTTCATTTTTGCTTGTGGCAGAATAGTATTCCATTGACGGGCTGTTGGAGGAGCTATGAATTAGTTCAGTCATTCTGGAAATCAATTTGGAGCTATGCCCAGAAAGTTACTCATCTGTCCATAACCTTTGACCTCAATCAATTTAGGAAATTCTCTCTCTCTAATTGACTTGTCTCCATCTCATTCGAAAAGCTCCTCTTTTTTGGGGCTAACTCCCCCTTTCTTAATCCCAATTTGTGCACTTATAGCTTTGGAAACAAATCATAGTTAATGGGCAGACACTTTAATATCAATTCCAAATAGATTAGGAACTTAAGCATGCATTTAAACCAACAGGTTTGTATATCTAAGTCATGATGGTGACAGCTGGGAGTGCGTGTGGGCAATTGAATCTCTTTTTTCCCCACTGCCCATCCACTTTCTCTGTCAGAAGAGAAGTGGGAAGTGAAGTGGTTAGATCAGGGCTGTGGAATCTGCAGCCTCCAGGCCACGTATGGCCCTCTAGGTCCTTAAGTGCAGCCCTTCATTTAGATTTGTTCAAAGGGCCACACTTGAGGACTTGGAGGGCCCCATGTAGCCTTGAGGCTACAGGTTCCCTACCTCTGGGTTAGATGGATAAGGATCCCTGGGCAGTGATCCAGGAAAGGAAGAGGAAGAGGAAGGCAGGTGCTGTGACTTGGATTCTGGAAGTCTCCCCAACTTTGATCTACTGGCTCATGGCGAGCTCTCTACTCGGATCTGCTTTGACTGGCTTACTTAATTGTATCTTTGGCTGAATTCTTGTATAAATCTGCAGCACTTGGAGGTCTCAGCTCTGTGTGCCTTCATTTTCTGTCACAAGGACAATGTCCCGTCTCCCTTACCCCATCCACCCTATTCCCTGCTGTCTTGGTGGGAGAAGTATAAGGGGCCACTGTGGCTCCAAGTCCCCCCTCCCCTTACTCTCTTTATGTGGCTTCTCTTCATCTTGGTCATGTGGCTTCCTTATGGTTTATAAGGTCAAAAAAGCCCCAGAAACTTGGAGAATTCTGGTTAAACCTGTGTCCTAACATTTCCACTCTGCAAATTTCTGTGGCAATATTTTTGGGGGAGGTATTTTACATACACACACACACGGTGTATACACATGTACATGCACATAGTCACATATGTACACAAACAAATGCATATATACATGCATGTTTTATGTACACAATACATATATTAGGTCCTTTTGGCCCAACTTCTTTCTTAATCACAATTTGACAATTATAGGTTTGTAAACAAATGGACATACACTTTAATATTAATTCCAAATAGATTCTACATGTATATATTCATATATTACAAACATGTACACATATACATAAGCTATAATATACACATACATGTGACGCACATGCATATGCATGTACATAATCTATGCACACAGGTGGGCAATATACACACTATATGTATTATACATGTGTGCATATATAATATATAAATATGTTTATTGTTGCTGTTCAGATGTGTCTGACTCTTCTTGACTATGTGGACCACAGCATGCCAATATGCTCCATGGGATCTTCTTGGCAAGGATACTGGAATGGTTTGCCATTTCCTTCTCCAGTAGGTTAAGGTAAAAGAGGTTAAATGACTTGCCCAGGGTCACATATCCAGTAAGTGTCTGAGACCAAATTTGAACTCAGGTCTTCCTGACTCCAGGCCCACTGCTGTATCCACTGAGCCAATTTAGAAGACGTGAATATACATATGTGTGCATGTAAATATGTGCATATTTATCTACAGAGTAAATACATAATGGAGACAAGGTAATTTGGAGGAAAGGTCATAGCAGTGGAGAGAATCAGGAAAGGCTTCATGTAGATGACCCTCGAATGGAGCCTTGAAGAACACAAAGGAACCTAAGGGATGATGATGATGATAGCAAGGAGGTATGTTCGAGGTTTAGGAAAGAAACAATGCAAAGTTACAGAGATGGGAAGAGGTAGCATCCATGAAGAACTTTACAGAGGCCAGTTTGACCCATAGAGTGCATGAAGGGGAAGAAGGGGCCATGTAGTCATATCAAGCACTCTCCCTGGTGGCCTGTTAATTCAGTCTCTGAAAGAACGTCAATAGGGAAATCATTAACAGGAATGGTTGTTGACTGGATGAATTCTTCCTTCTCTCAGAGTGCTTAATTATTAAATTAATGTGTTGGGTCACTCGAGCTTGGGCAGCCTGGAATGTTGTGGAGAAAGCATGGCTTTGGGAGTTAGGAGGAACCTAGGATTGAATCTGGGCTTTGACCCTTAGGATGCAATCTTGAATGAGTGGCTTCCCTTCTCCCAGCCTCGATTTCTGAATCTGTGAAATGTGAAAACTAGAGCATCTGCTATGTATCTTTCAGGGCTGTTGTAAGAAAAACTCTTCCTAAACCTTGAAGTTCCACAGAAATGAATGTCACTGGTTATAGCAACATTACAGCAATGGAGATCATGTGATTCTTTGGACCACCCTTTGAATAACGTTCCTTCCTCTGGATTCTTAAGCTAATGATGCCCCCTCCAGAGCTCCCAGCTAGTTACTATATGAGTGGGACTTTTTCATCAATAGTGACTAGCTTACAATGTGTCTAGACTATTAATAAGGGTAGCAGTGCACATTTCTATAGAACTTTAGGCAGAGTCATAACTAGGATGGGGAGATCAGAGCATCTTCCTAGGGTGCTGATATCTAGGGGTGCACTTTTTTCTGTGTTGGCCTGCTCTCTGTCTTGAAATCCTCTGCTGACTCCATGCTGTACTGTATAACCCTAGAGGGATTCTATTCTCTTTTCAGGGGCCTGTCATCGCCCTCCACCATCTCCCTTTGGCATCCTTACTCACCTCATTCTAGGTATGGGGGGATAATCAGCCATACCACGGAGGCCTGTGTCATTTCAGAGGAATGAGAGATTCTCTCTTCTTGTGCAATTATACCCAGTTATGAGCAGACTGTCTCCTTCTCTGGTCCAAGTGCATTTTCCCTGGAGCACTAGAATTCCTGCTCTGGATTTAAGGTTTATAAAGTGCTTTCTTCATGACTCTGTGAGGTAGGTCACAGAAGAGTTATCATCCTTACATTAAAGATGGCAGCAGGACCAACTATGTCCTAGCCACTGTTTTAACAAATATCTGATCCTCATAACAACCTTGTGAGGTAGGTGCTGTTATTATCCCCATTTTACAGTTAAGGAAACCGAGGCAGACAGAGGTTAAGTGATTTGCCTGGGATCACAAGGTAATAAATGTCTGAGGCCAGATTTGAACTCAGATCCTCCTAACTCCAGGTTCAACACTCTGTTGGCTGAACCATCTGGCCCTCTCGATCACACAGCTTGCCCTCGATCATAGAGTTAGTAAATACTGGAAATGTTGGAAGTTGGATTTGAACTCAGATCTCCAGAGTTTGAGTCATAGCTGCCTCTCCTCTTCAGCAGCAGAACTATTCATGATTATGCCAGGACTGAGTAAAAACCAAACCCTGACCCTTTCTTAGACCATGTTCCCCTCAAGAACTTGGGGACTTCGTCATTTTTTAAATGATTCTTGAAATTACAGTGTTTGGAGCCAGATCGAAGAGACCTAGAAACAAGTGGGTTGAATTCTTGTTAGAGGCGCTGACTCTTCTGGTAGGGACCTGGCATGGCTGTTTCTTATGTGTTTGAAATAGATATTTTTTTAAACTCCGAAGCCTGACTTTTCTCCACCATCATTCTTTGGTGCACTAGCCAGTCAAAACACACCCACTCTGTCTGCAAACTGACACGCACCCAGGCCTGCCTCTGCACAGTGCTTTCTGAATGCTGTTTTTCCCCTGCCCAGCAAGCTTTCATCACCTGACAACCACCCTTGCAGTGTCAAAACAATGATGATGGATTCCATCGCCTTTGACAGAGCAGGCACTGACTGCCTCGAGGGCCAAGCTTTCTGGGTGAAGTCAGAGTTTTCTCCCTAGCCAATCAGAAACCCCAGTGTCCTACCTGCTGGCTGCAGCTCTTGGCTACTGTAAGAACATCTGTCAGAAAGGAAGAAAGAGCTCTCGGGTCAGGCTGATAAAACAGAAGGTAGAATGGAGAATTAGGTTATTATTTAGCTCTCTGGGGTTTGAGACATCAAGATGGGGCTTCCCCCTGAAGGGTCTCAGTGGCACCAAGGCACTGGCTATGCTGCTGTTGTAAGGGGCCTTGCAGTGATATGTGTGTATGATGTTATGTACAGAGGCCTGGGTTTGGAGTCAGGAGGCTCTGGGCTTCCAGGGAGGAAGTGTGTCATAGTGAATAGGGCACTGGACTGGAAATTAAGACCAGCTTCAGAGATTTCACAGTTTTGTGACCCTGGACAAGTCATCTGATGTCTTTTTGCTTCAGTTTCCTCACATGTACAATGAGAGGGTTCTTTATAGGGACTTTTAAGGTTATCTTCCAAATCCTGGTTATGATGCTTGTGACTTTGGGGAAGTTACTTCATCCCAAGCCTCAGTTTCCTCATCCATAAAATGAGAGAGTTGTATTAGATGGCATCTTGCGTCCTTTAATAGGTATACAACCTCTTAGAACCTGCCACTCCATCAGCAAAATAATAGTAATGAATATTAATAATGCAGATAATAATAGCTACTGCTTGGGTCTCCTCTTGCAAAGAGAAAGTAATCTCCTTGAGGGCAGGGGCTGTTTTACTTCTTTTGGCTTTGTATCCCTAGGACCTAGCCCAAGGCCTGGAAGATTTGCTGTTCAGTCATGTCTGACCCTTTGTGGCCCCATTCGGGGTTTTCTTGGAAGAGATACTGGAGTGGTTTGCCATTTCCTTCTCCAGCTCATTTTACAGATGAGGAAACTAAGGCAGAGAGGGTTAAGTGACTTGCTCAGGGTCACACAGTTAGTGTCTGAGGCCAGATTTGAACTCAGGAAGATGCACTATGGTGCCACGTAGCTGCCCCTACTGGAAGATAGTAGGTGCTTAATAAATGCTTATTGATTGATTTGTAACCTCACCACATTTTTTTCATGTTAAGGGGGTAGAGGATTTATATGTCTGATTTCATCAGCCTGAGTAGCTCATGATAAGAAAACTTTCTCCCACTGATATTGATCAGGAATTAGGTTATGATAATGTTAATTTGTGATTTCTAAGTCAATATGTAGCCTGCAGGGATCCATTTGAGTTTCCCACTAGAGTGAACCACTTTGACTTACTTTTAGTAACTGATTATTAAGAACCATGTGTTGAAATTAAAGTGAAAAAAATTACCCCAGAAGAATTCCCAGACTGGGAACTGCTTGTGGACTTAGAGGCTATCACAAGCTGACCATTTTCTAGATCCAAGGAAAGCATTTCAATCTGTTTCTTGTCACAGACTGGTTTGGAGGCCAGTCATGTTCTCATCAAGCCTGCTAAGACTAGATGGTCTCTGTGGCCCTTTCCTGCTGTAGATAAGTTATGCATTATTACCTAAATCATAGGGAAGCATTTATATCGATTTCTAAAACCACCTAATCTTTTTCTCATGGAGTCTACTCTCATGTTCTGAGGAGAAAGGAGGATGAATTATGAGGGTGCTTAAGGTGACTCTAATTTCAGTGCGTCTGAGCTATCCAGGAAAAAGAAGGCCTCCAAGTCTATATCCAAGTTCTGAGTATCGGCCACCATGTTTTGGGATTTGTTTCATGGGCTTCCCAAGATGTCAGCTGAAAGAATACAACAAATAGATTTTCTCCTGCTCACATTAGGGGCATGGTTGGGAATGATGATTAATGTGGGGTTAATTTAAGCATGTAGTCATGTCAGGGCTGCCAACCCAGAGCATAGATCTCAAGGAATAATAATAGCCTATATCCACATCATCTGAACAGCAGAATGACTTTCCCTCATGGGATCTTTTGCAATCATGACTTGGCTAAAATATAATTGAGAGTCTAACTTCTGTAGTGTGTCACAATTAAGCTGAATGGGGAAGAATGCGATGGTAATTTAGCATCAAATGTAAAGTTCACCACTTTGTTAAGCCATGCAGATCCTTGCTATAAACACAGAGAAAATCTCATTGTGTAGAAGTGAGAAATGAGCATACTTTCAGTTGGTTGTCCTGCTCTGGGGTAACCTCGAGCTGCCAGCAACCACATTTGGGATGAACAGCCTATCTTAACAATGGAACAGTTCTGAGGCATTGTTAATACTGTTAATAGATACATCCCAGGGGCAATCATTCATAAGCTCCCATTTTCAAAACGGACAAGCAGAACAATGACAAAGGAAATATTGATTTTCATTAAATGCTTTTGGACTTATCACAGAGAAGTGGAGGATTTGAGCATCATTCATAACAGGACAGCATTGAGGGATTGAAGAAGCTATGGATAGGACAGATTCTGGGCAGCTCCAAAGTTTGGCTCTTAGATACCATCTTTTCTGAGGTTATCAGTTCAGCGAGGCTGCAATTTTTCCTAAAGATTAAACATAGGACACAATAATTTGACCTTGCAGATAGGTGTAAGTCATTTATCAGTCTGTCAGGTTTCACTTAGAATGGCAAAGAGGAAGATGTCTAATTTGAATTTAATTCAATTCCTAGAATCATAGGTTTATTGATTTAATCAGTCAACAAGTATTTATTAAGCTCCACTCTATGCCAGGCATTGTGTTGGGGGCTGGGGCTATAAGCACAAAGAATAAACCAATCCCTATTGGCAGTGATTCTACATTCTAACGGAGAAGACAAATATGCAAAGCATATGTGTGTGTCTGTGTATGTGTGTATATACATCATTTTATAGTTGAGGAAACAGCTAAGGCTTAAAGATGGTAAAATGCCTTGCCCAGAAAAGACATTTAACTGCTGTGTGTCAAGAATTGGGATTTGAAGGTGGCTAGGTGGCACAGTGAATAGAGCACCAGCCCTAGAGTCAGGAGGACCTGGGTTCAAGTGTGGCCTCAGATACTTAACATAAAAACTAGCCATGTGACCTTGGGCAAGTCACTTAACTCCAACTGCCCTTTTAAAAAAACATAAAAAAAAGAAAAAACATTTTGGGGGTGGCTAGGTGGCTCAGTGAATAGAGCCCTGGAGTTAGGAGTACCTGAGTTCAATCTGGCCTCAGACACTTAACACAAAAAGAACTAGCCATGTGACCTTGGGCAAGTCACAACCCCAGTTGTCCTCTAACAAAAAGCAAAAAAAAAAAAAAGAATTGGGATTTGAACCTAAATGTGTGAGCTCCTTAAGAACAGGAGATGATTTTTGCCTTTCTGGTACAAAGTAGGCATTTAATAAATGCTAATTAATTGACTGACCATAAGTGAGGGGTGGGCAACCTTCAGCTTTGAGGCCACACATGGCCATCTAGATCCTTAAGCAGGGCCCTTTGACTGAATCCAAACTTCACAGAACAAATCCCTTTAATAAAAGGATTTGTTCTATAGAACTTGGATTTAGTCAAAGGGCTGCACTTGAAGACCTAGAGGGCCACATGTGGCCTCAAGGCAATGTTTGATACTAAGCTATTGCTACTTCTTGTCTAATTTAATTAAATCCAATTCAACTCAACAAATATTTACTAAATATCTATTATAATCAACAGCTGTTCTAGGTGCATTCTTCTGCTTGGGGATAGAATTCAGCACTAAAGAAACTAAATACAAAATATATACCCAATAATACAGAGGTTTTTCAAGACTGAGAAAATGAAATGACTTGGAATGAGGGGGAGGGATTGGGAAAGGCCTCATTAAGAGGAATACTTGCATTGTTCTTTGAAAGAAGCTAGAGAGTCTACCAGGAAGAAGTGAAGAGGTGAGAATGTTAAAGTTGGAGTAACCTTCAGGATTTAATTAGTCAATCCCCCTCATTTTGAGGAAACTGAAGTCCACATTGGGGAAGGGACTTGCCTGAGGTTACAGGTACTAAGTGGAAGAGCTGGGTTTACTTTCTGCCAATCCAGCTTTTATCCCACCCATTGGCTTTTAGAACTCTATCTCAACTCCACCTCCCAACTTTGCTCAGAGTTGAAGGGTATTTTGGAAGTGAGCATTGGACTCCATGGCTCCCCTCAAATTACTGCAGTGGCCCATGCCACATGACATGCTTTTCCCTAGGAGTTTTGCAGCTGGTCTTTTCACGTCCCTTTTTGAATTGCTCTATCAAAGCAGATGTCTGAGACAACAAATAACTTTGAGATATCTCCCCAATGCACAAAATGCAATTGTGCTCTGTCGTCTACAAGAGGGTGATTTGGGTCATTTTCCTTTGAAACAGCATTAAAAAAAACTTTAAGATAAGGTAAATGAGTGTCATGAAGAGTCATCAATAGAGGCCATTCTTCTCCAGTTTCGTACAAGTTTCCCATCAATGGAGCCGTTCTTTAGGCAGCTGTGGCTTATTGCAGTTATAATTAATAGTCTGCAGGTGTTTCTCCTCCAGTCCTTGTATTTCCTCTATGTTTTACTCTTGCAGATGCTGTTATAAACTCATAAGAACATTGCCACCCAAGGAGACCAGTCTGTTCAAAGTTTTGTTGTTTACTGGTTTGGGTTTTTTATTCTTTTAGGATAGTAACTTGAAGGGACATCAGAAGTCATCCCTCCCCCCATTTTACAGATGAGGAAACTGAGGACCAAAGAAGTGAAGAGACTTGTTCAAGGTCACCCAGGCAGTCGGTTAGAGGCAGAATTTGGATGCTAAGCCAGTGCTATTTGCATTATCATCACCATAGCCATCATCATTATCACCATCAAAGACCAGGAAAGAAAAAAAAAACAAACAAAAAAACAAAAACATAGGAAAGGTAGCCAGCAGTCCAGGCACAAATACCTAGCTGAGTCGACCTGTATTAGTTGCCATAGGGGTTGAGGTCACCATGATGCAGTGGGGAAAGCCCAACCCTTACTGGTAGTCTTGTAGTTACATGATGCCTCCTGGAGGATCAAAGGAGGGAAGCAGCTAGAAGGCGTCTCTCCTTGTAATGAACCTCCCCCCAGCCCCATTCCCCCAGCAGTCACCAGGCAGTGAAGGACCAATGAACTCAGCTGAAGGTTATCTGTGTCCTAACAAAGTGATTAATCCTTTCATCTCAGGGCCACAACATGGTCAGAAATAGCCGGATTGTTCATTATCTTCTACACCCCCAAATATTACATTATCATATCTGTGGAGTCCCCAGAAATTTCTAGGAGATTTCAGGACAATCTCCTTAAGGTTGCTCTTATTGGCTAGTTCAACTTTTGCTATGTGTAAATAGTATTTACAATCAGTTTGGCAGGAGTTTTGAGAGGCAGGTAGGAAGTCAGTAAGCATTTATTAAGCACCTACCATGTACCAGGTGCTTTGTGCCTAGAGACACAAGTAAGGGCAAAAGACAGTCCCTGCTCTTAAGGAACTCCACAGTTCAATGGGGGAGACCACATGCAAATAGCTATGTAGAAACATGCTATGTCCAGGAGAAATTGGAGATAATCTATACAGGGAAGGCAGGAGAATTTAGGGGACTCAAGAAAAGCTTTCTGTGGTGACCTTTTGAGTTCCAGAGGTCCAGGTATCCTGGTTTAAGTGAGTAGAGGTAACTGGTAGTTTTGGGGGGCAGTGGTGTTTCTTCATTGGAAAAGATGACCAACAACAGAGGGAAGACTGGGTATTGTTTAGACCAAGGGTAAGGGTGGGGAGTCTGCAGGACTCAAGGTCACATGTGACCTTGAGGTCCTAGGTTCTCCAGCCCTGGTTTAGACCATGTAGAAGCCGGCTGAAATGTAGTCATTTTCTTTGGACCACAAACTGTTCTGATATCGTATCAGCCTCCTGAGAGATTTTAATGATAAAGCTATTTAAACCCTTAAGTCCTATTTTAAGTCAAAACAAACCAACAAACAAAAAAGAAAGGCTTTCTGTACAAGGTAAAATGTTAGCTGGGACCCAAAGAAAGCCAGGGTAGCCAAGATGTGGAGGTGAGGAGGGAGAAAATTCCAGACATGAGAAACAGGCAGTCTGAATCCATTTTTCGTAGGTATTATCTGCTCCTTACCAGAAACTGGGTGGGGGGGAGATGGGTAAATACTCATTGGTTCCTTGTTACAGGTGAGGAGACAGAAGATCAGAGAAGTATGATATCTTTCTGGAGGTACACAGCTAATCAGTTTGAGAACCACAGCCCATGGTTAGTAATCCATGTCCAGCAGAGATGCACACTCCAGGCTTCTGACTCAAGTCTAGGACTTCATCCAGCATGCCCCACACTCTCTCATTTATTGGAGCATTAGAGATGACTAAAACTTTGTTTTGTGGTGTGTATGTGACCTCTGGAATTCGTTCATCTACTTAGAATAAAGAGTTTGCAGGAAAGAGGGCTATGCTTGAGCTTCTGATCACTGTCTGCTTTTTTTAATGGGAAAGGGGGAGAGCTACCCAGGATAATGCAGTAGCCACTTAACAATGCTCTTTAAAGCTTCTGTTCTGCTTTTTGAAACTTCTTTGAAACTGGGATACTTGGCCCTCTTTTGAAGGTTATTATTTATGTTTTTCTCTCTTCAGAGACACAGAATAGCTGTTCTCTGCCATGGATTGGGCTGGGAACATGAGCAATGATTGGGCACCGTAGCCAGGAAACTTTCTAATTCTTGAGGCAAATGCCATGCCATCAGCCTAGACTGGATAAATGGACATGGAGGGTCACAGAGGAGAAAGAGGCATGCTTGTACAGGCTTCGAAGGATGCTGTAGTGTTTGCCTTGATTCCAGGCAGCTTTTAGCCTCTCTCCCCTCCAATCGATCCTTCCCTCTGCTGCCAGAGGAATCTCCCCGAAGCCTGGAACTCATAGGATTCAAGAACTGGAAGGCACTACAGGGGGTCAACAAGTCCAATCCCTGCCTAAAGCATGAATCCTGTCTACAGTATCTCTGATAAACGATCATCCAGCCTCCTCTGCAAGTACTCTAGGGATAGATGGAAAAGGAAAAGCAACATTTATAAAGCACTTTCCCTGTGCCAGGTATTGTGCAAAGCCTAGCAATACACATATAAGTAGGAGGGTTCCTTTCCCTCAGGGAAATTATATTCTAAGGGCCAAGACAATGCATAAAAGGAGGTTGGAAGAGGACAAAGGAGGAATGGGGGGGGGGGGTGGCTAAGCTGCTGGAGAGGAGGTTGAAAAGTCTACTCCAAGTGAAGATGGGAGCAGTCAGTACTGTCCGGCACCTTGTGAAATGGTTTGGTGATAAGCCAAAGAGTTTCCAGAGGAGGGAAATGAGGATGGTGAAGGGTAGCTAGGGGGTATAGTATATAGAGTGCTGGGCTTAAAGTCCGGAAGACCTGAATTCAAATCCTGCCTCAGACACTAGCTTTGTGATTCTGGGCAAGTCACCCCAATTCTCTAAGCCCGTTTCCCCAGTTGTAAAAGGAGGAGTTTGGACTCAATAATGTCTTCTTTCCCTTTTAGTCCTAAATCTGTGATACTTATAGACCTTGAATTCTTGTCCTTCCAGGACTGGTTGAAGGAATTGGACATATTTATGCTGGAAAAGAGGGGATGAAGGGAGGACTTGAGAGCTGTTCTCCAGTATTTGAAGACTGAATCGACTGGATTTGTTTGGCCCAAGAAGGCAGAATCAAGAGCAATGGGAGGAATTTATAAAGGGGCTAGTTTAGACTTGATGTCAGGAAAAGGAAGGCTGTTAGAAAGTGGAATAGGCTTCCTGGAGAGGCAGAAGGCTCCTGTTCCCTAGAGGTCATTGAGCAGAGGCTAGATAGACCACTTGGTGAATATGTTATAGTAAGGATTCATTCCTTAGAGGGCAGGGTGTGGGCACGATAGTGCCTAGAGTGCAGGAAGACTCATCTTTCTGAGTTCAAATTCATCCTCATACACTTACTAGCTGTGTGACCCTGAGCAAGTCAGGTAACCCTGTTTGCCTCAGTTTCCTCATTTGTAAAATGAACTTGAGAAGGAAATGGCAAACCACTACAGTATCTCTGCCAGGAAAACCCCAAAGGGGTCACAAAATGTTGAATGTGATTAAAAAACAACTAAACCACAGCAGTAGGGATTCCTTTGGTATATGGTTTGCACTATGGCCACCGTTATTCTGTCTAACTCTTAGATTTTGTGATTCTGTGACTCCAAGGCTTTTCCTATAGACTCATGCTGACTTGTTATGAAATCTCTGTGTTTAGTGAAAGTTCCTAGTCTATGGTCCCAGATGGGAATACCCTGTGATCCCTTCATCACTGGAGAGCATTTGTTTGTTCTGGGTTTTCTATCATTCTTGCCTGTGGAGCTGTTTCTATCGGCTATGCGTCTCTACTGGAATGATGATGTCTTAGTCATAGTTGGTGGGCATTTAGAGGCAGGCAATGGCTGGGAAAATACATAGCATCAAGATGAAGCTGTCTAGAGAATGGCTAATGGATAATGTTATAAATATATTAGTTCCTGGACTATGGCTAAAGCCTTTCGGGAATGAGCATGATTTTTTCCCCACTGCACCCACACCCATTGCTGGCTGTCTCTACATAACTGATACCATAAATGCTGGGTCAAGGAGAAAAACAGTGTCTTGAACCCTGGAGAATTTTCATAAATTATTATGGGAGCATCTGGAGCATGAGGAAACCTTTGGCCAATGTATTGGTGCCTCTCTTAGACTCATAGAATCTCAGAACTGGAAGGCTTCTCATAGACCATCTGGTTCAACTCATACCTAGGAAAGTATGCCCTATTCAATATTCCTGAGAAATGGTCTCTAGGTCACTTTCAAACTTAGTTTCATCATCTGTAAAATGTAATAGCAATTGTGAGGATCAAATGAAATAATATTTGTAAAACATTGACACAGTGCCTGACATGTTGTAAGCACCATATAAATACTAGTTCTTAATTATTATGAAGATTTTGGAGAGGCAGCCTAATTTATTATTTCAAGTTTTCTATTCTTTCAAGGAAATTCCCCTCACACCTTAATGATCTTCTGCCCCTGAAATCATCTTCCAACTTTGTAGGAAGGGTTTCCAAGGTTGATTTGGGGAGTTATAGAGGAGGTCATTGCATGGGGAGGGTGGCTGAATTAGATCAGAGCTTTCCTGAATCAGATTAAACTGTAATTCAAATGTTATTTATTCATTCATTCATTTATTTAAAGAAATTGGGGTTAAGTAACTTGCTCAAGGTTACATGGCCAGTCATTATTTGTGTGTAGGTGCTCATTTTCTGAGGCCGGATTCATTCTCGGGTTGTCCCAACTCTGAGGCCAGCGCTCTTATTCACTGTGCCACCTAGCCGCCCCGAAATGTAATTTATTTAACAGGGCAACTAGATGGCACATTGGATAGAGTGCCTGGTCAGAAAGAGCTGATTTCAAATCTGGCTTTAGATACTTATCAGGTATGTGACCCTGGGCAAGTCTTTTAACCCTGTTTGCCTCAGTTTCCTCATCTGTAAAATGATTTGGAGAAGGAAATAGCAAACTACTCTAGTATCTTTCCCAAGAGAACCCTAGATGGTATCATGAAGACTTAGGCATGAGTGAAAAATGACTGAACAAAATTCATTTAAAATGTAATTGTAATTAAAATATAAATAACAAAATAAATAAAATACAATAGAAGATAGATAATGTTAACACATGGTTTTCTAAGCCAATCTGTAGCCCACAGGGATCCTTTTAGTTCAGTGCCCCCTGTTTCTATTTGAGTTTGACACCATTGGATTAAATGACTTTTAAGGTCTTTCAGTTTTGAGATTTTATAATTGCATGTTGGTCCTTTTCCCTCCAGAAAAGTACATAATGCCCAAGGGTGATTTGTCTTTGATGCTGGTCCTTTGTCATCCACAGTAAAGGCCCCCAAACTTAGGTTTTCAATAGGATTAGCTTTCAATTAAATTTAAGTGAACAAATATTAATAACCCACCTACTATGCCCCAGGCTCCACATCTAGTGCTAGGGATACAAACACAAAACTGAAAACAATCCTTGTCCTCAAGAAGAATTCTTTCTGCTTTGGTGATGAAATTTATGTACAGGTAATTGTTGGGAGCCAAAAAGGCCTGAGCCAGGACTTATATATGATTCTGCACTCAGGTATCTTGGGGTGGCCAGGTCTAAACGTGATGTCTTTTGAGGATTGCACTTCAGCTTTGAAGTCTGCTCTCAATTGTATCTGTTTATGACTGCGGCTGCATTAGCAGGTACCTGAGGCCTAGATCAAAGGCTCTGTCCCAAAACTTTAGTTGTTCAAAACCTCAATATTTGAATTCTTAGGTGGTCAGTTCCTATGCAGATATGCTTGATGATGTGGCTTTGGCATCAGGCCTTGAAGCCAGCTCTCAAGAGCATCCTTTGTGATGTGACTGCATATGAAAGGAGGTAACTGACTTTCTGGCACCTAGAGAGCTAAAGGCCTTACTGCCCTTCTGCTTCCAGGATATGACAGACTAAGATAATGACAAGAATACTTGAGATCCCTTCTATCCCTTCCTTTGTCTTGTTGCTCTACAAAAACCTTGTCCTGAGATTAATAAATGGAGTTCATGGTTCTTCCTTGAACTACCCACATGGCCTGGTCATTTCTTATTCACTTCTCCAGATCACGATAAGTACTTGACACTGAGCAGCCCACAGCAGGTAATTAGATACAGGAATAGAAAATAATTTGCAGAGGAAGGAGCTTTGACAAGAACAGGACAGTGGGTTTCAGGAAAAGTCTGGTGTATGGGCTTGCACATGAGATATACTTTTAAAGGACCTATGTGAGGAGATAATATGGACTTCAGATGTGAGGTATAATCTGTGCAATGACATGGTGGTGGTAGATGAAGTATGTATGGGGAATAGCTAGAGATCAGTTTGACTGGAATGAGGAGTACATGAAAGGTAGTAATGGGAAATAAGATTGGAAAGGTAAGTGAAGGTTTTATATGCCAGGATGAGAATTTTCTATTTTATCATAGTTAGGGATCCACTGAAGAATTCTGAATAGAACAGTGACATGGTCAGGTCTGTATTTTAGGAATACTGATTTGGCAAATAAGTGGAGGATAGATTGGAGAAAGGAAGCCCTGGAAGCAGAGAAAGCAATTAGGAAGCTATTACAACAGTCTGGGAAAGAGATGATAGGTTCTTGTTGTTGGAGAGAAGCTGTATGAGTGGAGAAAAAGGGTCATTATGGAAAGAGAATGAGAGGGAAAGGGAGAAAGAGAGAGGCAAAGGAGTTAAGGGAGAGGGGAAAAGGAGAGATAAAGAAATGTTGCAGAGGGAAAATAAACAATTTTTGGCAATTAATTTCATATGGCAGTAAGAGAAAGGGAAGAATTAACAATGACCCCAAAGGTTGTGAAATTGGGTGACTGGCAGAAAAGTTATATGCTTAATAGCTATGGGAGAGTTTTCCAGAGGGACTGTTTTTTTTTGGGGGGGGGGTAGGGTGGGCTGGGGGGGGGTGATATTGGTTATAGCTAAGTCCTGTTTGGTTCAAATAATGAATCCCATGGAGTGGTTGTAAGCATTCCAATTTGCTTTCTCTGAAGTTATAATTATGTAAAATATGGTAATTGGTTACAGCCCAAAGGAAATTTACAGTGAGAATTTAAAAAATTAGACCACTTCAGGGGATTCATTATTCTCACTAATTTGGATCTGGTTTTTGGTCATATTGATTTTGAGTTGCCTATAGGATATTGAGATAGAAAGTCCACAGGGCATCACTGGGGAAAGGATATTAGAAGTTGGAGGGCATGGATTTGGGATCACAACTCTGTCTTAGAGAAAACCCTTTCAGAAGAATGACAGGGGTGGATACCAGAATGCAAGAACAGGATCCCTTAGCAGGTAATTGAGTCACCCTAAATAAGGTCTTTGTTTATTTGTAATTCCTGTTCCAAAGCCGGCTGGCATGGGACTCTTTGTATTGGTAGAGATGAATGCCCTGCCCTTCACAAAGGGCTAGTGGAGTTGATTCAAGAGCTCAAGCTTTCACAGGTCCCCACTGAGTCCCCTTTGGGATTCATCAAACTTTGAGTCTTCTTGACTCTTCAAGCATTGCCTTGGGCACTCTTAATTTCTAGGGTCAAGAGAGAAAATATGGAAGAGGTCAACCCCACTTAAGTTTGCCGAAGGAAAAGACTCTGGGAGGGCTTGAGTGAAACAGGTGGTCTCCATTATGTCTCTGTCCCAGTTTGCTACTCTAGAGACTTCACAGAATTTCCCCTTGGGGTGAGATCCAGGACATCTCTCTTGGTTGAGCTGAGTTACCTCACTCCCAATGGGAGAGCTCCTTCACTCTGTATTGTCTGGTATATATTGTCCTATGTAAACCTTCTCTGATTTCTGTTTTGTTACAGATTTGGATAAATGGGTTTCTTTGATATTCTCTATAGGGAACTGGTATTTGGTGAGAAGGGAATCAAGCCTTAGATATAGAGCTTAGGATTCCCCTTCCTCCTAGAAATGACAAAGCAATGAATCCAATTAAATTCTCTAATCAAACAATATTCTTAAATATTAAAGCAGATAGATATATTTTCAACTCAGTAGTACCCTCTCTTGCTGAGAAGAGGAGAATGGCCTTTGACCTCAACCTCCTTCTTCACCTCCTGGCAGAAATGAAAGTCTTCCTTGGAGAAGGGTGGAGGGAGGAGAGGTCAGAGATGTTTATTCTGCCTTCCTTTGAGCCACACTAGCACAGTATCCTCACCACATGTGGGGCCCAATCCTCTTGCTTACATGTAATTTTTCTGAGGATCTTGGGGATATTCTAGTGCTCTCTTTCCATCTCTCTCTCTCTCTCTCTCTCTCTCTCTCTCTCTCTCTCTCTCTCTCTCTCTCTTTCTCTTTTCCTCCCTCCCTTTCTCCCACCCTCCCTCTCTCTCTTTCTGTCTTTCTCTGTGTCTCTCTGTCTCTTTCCCTCTTTCTCTGTAATTCCCCTATACTCCCTACTGTAAATTTGAAAGCTGAGGTTATGTTTTAGACTTGCCTTTGCCCCAAGCTCATTCTGCAGCCATGGGGGAGTTGGGGCTTAGTGAGAAATGGGAGATAGGGTGGTTCAATGGAGGCAGCATTGACTCTGGAGCTAGAGAATATACATTCAAATCCTACTTCTGATGCTTCCTATTTGTGTGACCTTGGGTGCTGCGGGTCAGGATGTTGGGGAGATGTTAGTTAACCTCTCACACTCCCACAACATCAGCAAGGACTGTTGCATGTGACAGAGTTTGGTGAGGACCTTGGGCAGTGGGGGGTTAACTTTGCCCCTAAGGAGATTGATCCGTGACACATCTGTGGGTCATTTGGTCAGGAGGAGATCAGGACTTTGGTGAGGAGCTCCTTTAGTTTCCCTTTTAGTTTCCTTATCTGGGTTCTTATTTTTTGTTTAAAACTCTTCAGGACCGCTTTAAAACCACCTTGAAAACTGCTTCCATCTGAGGTTTCTGGAAATATGATTTTAATAAAAGGATTATTTATTCAAACCCTTAGGCTCTGAGTGATCCATTGCACCAATATTGAATAGCAGTCTGGTCACTGGCAGATCATTTACCCTTAGTTAAATGAGCTTCAATGTCCCCCACCGTAAATTGAAGGGGTTGGCTCCATGGTCTAAGAGGTTCCATCCAGTTCTATGTGTATAATTCCAGACTCGGGTCCTCAGCTGTCCCTCTGTATAACAAGAGGCTTGGACAAGACCACTTTCTACATGGAATTATAGGCTTAAAGCTAGCAGGCCCCATTAAGGTCATTATATCTAACTTTCCCATTTTTCATATGAAGAAACTGAGGACCAGACAGGGGAATTCATGAATCACCCAGGGTTAAACAGCTAGGCAGTGCCTAAGGTTTCTTCTACACTTGGAATTATGTGGATTTATGATCCTATGACTCTGTATTGCTCATTTTTATGTCCTTTTTTTGGTCTGTTAGTATTCCAATCAAACAAGTAATCAACAAGGATTTATTAAACACCTGCTGCTTGCTATTTGTGTGACCTTGGGCTAGTCATTCAACTCCAGACTTCAGTTTTTCATTGTTGTTCAGCCATTTCACTTGTATCTGACTCTTTGTGACCCCATTTGGAATTTTTGGGGGGCAAAAATACTGGAATGATTTGCAATTTCCTTCCCTAGCTCATTTGACAGATGAGGAAACAGAGGCAAACAGGGTAAAGTGACTTGCCCAGGGTCACATCGCTAACAAATGTCTGAGGCTGGATTTGAACTCAGGAAGATGAGTCTCTCTGATTTTAGGCCAACTCCTTATCTACCATTCCATCCAGCTGCTCAGGCCTCAGTTTACTCATCTGTAAAATGAGGAGGTTGGTCTCTGTATCCTCTTCTGGGATCTATGACCCTGATATGTACCAGGCACTGTTCTAGGGCTCTGGGATACAGACAAAAATGAGATATCCTTTTTCTCAAGATGCCTATGTTCAATAAGGGGAAACAGTGCCTGTATATGTGCACACACGTACTCATACATACAAATACATACAATATTTATATATTTGGTAGAATATGTAAACTTGAGGAGGCTGGTTGTAAAAAGGGCAGGACAAGGAAAGGCTTCACGAAGGAGGCAGCCCTTGAGATGAACGCTGAAGAGACATAGGGATTCCAAGAGGAAGAGGACAAAGAGGGAGAGCATGCCAGACTTGGAGGACAGTCAGTACTATTAATTGCATCGAACAACTACAAAACTCTGGGGGAATGCTCAGATCCTCATGAATGCTGGTGTCTGGGTAAAAGGGGAAGCCACCTAAAGTCAGGATGCTGGGTTCTTCTCTATTAAACTAACTGGCTCTGTCAGGGCTCGGCTTTCTTTTTAATGAATTTGTCTAGTGCCTTGTCAAAGGAGCTTACAAAACAGCATGCTGGACTGACCACTCAATACAACCACTTCCAGAAGCAACAGGCGATTCCAAGTCCTTTGTCAGAATTGTGTAAGCATCAAGAAAAGCTTTGTTGTCGACTTCCACCAGCTCTATGAAGATGAAAGGAAGGAGTATGGCCTGACTGAATGACTGTCTGCCCTGATGAGAGAAAAAGAACCCCTTGGACAATTAGGGAGGTCTTCAACAATCCAGTTCGAGGTGGCAGGTGTTTACTCCTAACCCGCTATGTGAAAGCCCCATAACCCATCTCCGGGTGGGAAACAAAGATGTTATTTAATAATAACTGACACTGACATAGCACTTTAAGGTTTGAAAAGCCCTTTTATACACTATCCCATTTCATCCTTGGGGGAAGTAGGTGGCTCAGTGCAGGGCCTGGAGTAAGGAACAACTGAGTTCAAATCTGGCCTCAGACACTTTCTAACTGTGTGACCCTGGGCAAGTCACTTAACCCTTTCTGCCTCAGTTTCCTCATCTGTAAAATGAGCTGGAGAAGGAAATGGAAAACCTAGTATCTCTGCCAAGAAAACCCCAAATGGGGTCACAGAGTCAGACATGACTAAAATGACTGAACAATAACAATGTCATCCTTGGGAATAAACCTTGGGAAGAAAAAACTACAGGTTATCACGATTGTTTTTATAGGTGAGGAAACTGAGGCTCAGAAAGGGAAGTATCTTTAATTGGGTTCAAACACTAGGAGTGTCTGTCCAAGGTGGGATTCCAACCCAGGTTTTCTTGACTCCAAGTTTATTTAGCATTGGAGTTGCTTTTCAGGACAATGGTCCGGCCCTTAATACACTTACAGTCTATTCAGGGGATAGGATGCCTATAGTCCAAGGCAGAATAGGTAGTCCTGGGTTTGAAGTGCTATAACAACAACAACAACAACAACAACAACAACAACAACAATGGTGTCTAACATTTATATAGTCCCTACTACTTGCTGGGCAATGTGCCCCTATCTCATTTGGTCCTCACAACAACCTTGGGAGGTAGGTACTGTTATTATCCTCTTTTTACGGATGAAGAAACTGAGGCAAACAGGTTAAATGACTTGCCTAGGGTCACACAGCTAGTAAGTGTATGAGGCTAGATTTGAACTCAGGTCTTCCTAACTCCAGGCCCAGAGCTCTATTCCACTGTAGCACTGCTACCCGGCACCTGTTCCAGTACATACTAACTGAGACTGTAAATAAATCACCCAATCGCCAAGAGTCTTATTTACCTAATTAGTAAAATGGTGCTAATAGTACCTATAGTATCTGCCTTGGAGGTTGTTGTGAAGAATGGGGCTTATAAAATTGAAAGCAATACACAAATGTGAATGATTGTTATCACAAGGGACTCTCAGGTTTCTGACAGAAATGATTTTAGGGAAGACTTTTTGGAGGAGGCACAATTTCCCCTGGTGTTTGAAGGATGTTTGGGAGAAAGGGCATTCCAGGCAGAGAGGAACCATCTTGGACACAAGCCCAGAGGTAAAGAATTTACAGAATAGTTTTTTTTTAATTAAACAAATGCTTTATTAACTTCTGGTTTACATCATTCATTTCCACTGGATTATGAGTTACATTTTCCCCCCATTTTTCCCTACCCACCACCCCAGAATAGCAGTCCCACTAGATATCCCCTCATCCAATCTGCTCTCTCCCATATCTTCTCCCATACCCCCTTCGACTTTGCCATTAGGGCAAGGTGAATCTCTGAGCCCCACTGCCTGGACATCTTATGAAACATTTAATTTTAAAACTTCAATTTTCAGATCCATTCCCTTCCTCCCTTGTCACTCACTCCCTCTGAGAAGATAAGCAATTCAGTATGTGTTGTACATGTATAGCTATGCAAAACATTACCATAGTAGATGTATTGTAAAAGACTGCTTATATTTCCCTCCCACCCGTCTCACCTCCCACCTGGTCCATTCCCTACTTTGATCCTGTCCCTCTTTGATAGTGGGTACTTCCAACCTCCCCTCCCCGCAGAATGCCCTCCCCTCCATCATTGCCCCTCTCATCCCCCTTTCCCCTACTCAGGAGAGTGAGTGAGGGTAAGATATTCCATTTAGTATGTATGGGATTCTCTCCTTGAGCCAACTTCAATGAGAATATGCTTTTGCCTTTTTGCCTTCCTGTTCTTCCCCTCCTCTGCAACTACTTCCCCTTGCCTGTTCTACATGAGATAGTTTACCCTACCCTGTCTCTCTTCATCTCCTCTTGCCACCTTCCTCTCTCACCTCTTGACTTCACCCCTTAAGAATCATCCCTTCCTTGGGGCAGCTAGGTGGCGCAGCTAGCAGAGCACTGGCCCCGGAGCCAGAAGGACCCAAGCCCAGATCTAGCCCCAGACACCCAACACACAAACAAAAACCCAGCCACGCGACCCCAGGCAAGTCACCCAACCCCAATTGCCCTCCAAAAAAAAAAAAAGAATCATCCCTTCCCATCAAATTCAAACTGTGCCCTCTATCCATGTATACCTGTGAACATATGCCATGTACCCTTCTTCAATTATTTTCATAATGAGAAAGGTTTCATCAAACACAGTTATTGTTTTTCCATGTAGGACTGTAAATAGTCCAACTTTGATAAGTTCCTTTTGATTTCTTTTCCTTGGTTACCTTCTCAAGCATCTCTTGCTTCTTGTGTCTGAATGTCAAAATTTCTATTCAATTCTGGTTTTTCATCAAGAATGCTTGAAAGTCCTCTATTCCACTGAATGACCATATTTTCCCCTGAAACAAGACACTCAGTTTTGCTGGGTAGGTGACTCTTGGCTTCAATCCCAGCTCTTTTGCCCTCTGGAATACCATATTCCATGCCCTTTGATCCCTCAGTATAGAAGCTGCCAGGTCCTGGGCTATTCTGATTGTGTTTCCACAATATTGAAATTGTTTCTTCCTGGCTGCTTGGAGTATTTTCTCCTTGATCTGGGAGTTCTGGAGCCTGGCTATAATATTACTAGGAGTTTTCTTTTTGGGATCTTTTTCAGGAGGCGATCAGTGGATTCTTTCAACCTCTATTTCCTCCACTGGGTCTAAAACATCAGGGCAATTTTCCTTGAGAATTTCTTTAAGGATGATTTCTAGGTTCTTTCTTTGATCATGGCTTTCAGGTAGTCCCATAATTTTTAAATTATCTCTCCTGGATCTATTTTCCAGGTCAATGGTTTTTCCCATGAGATATTTCACATTGCCTTCTATTCTTTCATTTTTTGGATCTGTTTAATAGCATCTTGATTTCTCATAAAGTCACTAGCTTCCATTTGCTCCAGTCTAACTCTGAAAGAATGAATCTCCTCAGTAAGCTTTTGAGATTCTTTTTCCATCTGGCAAATTCGACTTTTTAAGGCATTCTTCTCCTCATTGCCTTTCTGAGCCTCTTTTGCCATTTGAGTTAGTCTATTTTTTAAGGTGTTATTTTCTTCATTCAGACTGTTGACTATCATTTCATACTTTTCTTGCATCTTTTTCATTTCTCTTCCCAAATTTTCCCCCACTTCTCTTATCTGCTTCTTAAGGTCCTCTATGGCCTGTAGCCAGCTTGTATTTTCATTTGGGGCTTTTGGTACAGGAGTTCTGACCTCACAGTCCTCCTCGATGCTTTGAGCCTCTTTGGCCCTAAAATAGGAGTCCAATGTTGAACTTTTCTGTTTATTTTGTTTCATTTGCCTAGGCATGTTGCCACTTAATTACTTGATTTTGGGGCTTGTTGCCACGGTAGGACTCTGCCACCAGACAGGGGAGCTTCCGCCCAAACGTGGGGTCTTCACAACTTCTGCCAGTTGGGTGGCCTCTGTAAAGCCTCCACCCACTCTGGCAAATTGGATACCCACCCCAAACTTCCCCCCAGACCACAATCCAGATCCAGGCAGTTTAAAGCAAGAGCGATTAACCCCCAGACTGTTTGCTGGATCTCCCTACAGTTTGCAGACCAGGAGCTAGAGCCACTATTGATGCTGCAAAATAGCTTCTGTGCAGCTGTTTCTTCAGCAGCTTTTCGCCCCCAGGGGAGGAAGCCACGCTTTCCCCAAATACTGGTCCCAAAGTCCATAGGGCACTAACCTCTCACTTTGTCCTAGGCATATCTGTGCTGATAATTCTGGAATCGCCACAATTGCTGGTGTTCTGGGGTCCCTCGAGTCGGCTGAAGGCCCGGCCACCCTGGGGCTAAAATGGCGGACCTGGGCTCGGCTCTGCACCGCTGCACTGTTGGTTCCCAGCACACTTTGTTGCCTGCTCTGAGAGCACTGCGCTGGCCACTCCCTGCAGGGCTGCTGGGCTGTCCTCAACAGGAAGTTAGCTTCTCTGTGCCGTTCTGTGGGTGCTGTGGCTCCAGAAGTTGTTCAGAGTCCCCTTTCACATTGTTTGAAATTTGTGTGGGGCAGAGCACATTGGAAATGCTGTTTTTACTCCGCCATCTTGGCTCCGTCCCCCACTACAGAATAGTTTTTAATACTATTCCAGGTAATACATTCTTGATCTAGAGTGCAGGTTCTCAAACTTATTTGGCTTCCCTCCCACTTTTCAAAAAAAAAAAAAATTACTCAGTGCCCGCCACCCCCCTCCCCCCCCGGGAATCTACTTTCTTTAGCCCTTTAATTTTCTTTTTTTTTGAAATTTGTGTCATTTAAAAATACAAAATTTAAATAAAATGACATCTTAAATTTAAAGATTTATTGTAAATTTGTGTTTTTCCCCCTGCATTGAAATTTTGATGATGCAATATTGTGTCATGTACAGTATTGCATTGTAAACAAGTCATCACACACATATCCCTGCTGATACATACTGGATTTCCAGACAATGTGTGACATGCTTACCTGCCAACACTTGCTTCTTAAGACCTGTCAGCAGACTTGACCACCGATTGGTTATAACTTGCATTTTGTGTGTTTATTTGGAAAATAATGCGATCATTAGGACTTTGACTTTGTTACACAATAAATGAAACATCTATGAATGGTTTTACAAATTTTTCTTCTCTTCTTTCCTTATACTTCCACCACCCCCTTATTTTTACTCAGTGGCCCCCAATTGCACCCAAGGTTACTATTGCTCCCCTGACTCATTCTTGGGTCCCCCAGTGGGTGCTGTTGCCCACTTTGGGAACCTATAGAGTAGACCATGTTGGGGAAGCTTTGGTTAGTAATGGAAGCTTTTTGAATTTACCTTTTTAGAGACAATTACATGTGATGGAATCTTTTGCCTCTTAACTAGTAGGGGAGTTTTGACATGGATAGGGTAACATAGACAGTTCAACACTTCTCATAAGAGAAAGTTATTTTCCAGAAGAGGATTTGTTGATCTTCCCTTTCTTGATAGAAGGAGAAGCTTCCAAAGCACCACCAGCTTCAGAATTTTATCCAGACAGACATGTAACTGGAGAAAATGGGCCTTGGCAAGTGTCTCTGAGATACTGAATCAAGAGTCCAGTCTTTCCACAAATGGTTTGATTCAAACTTGCAGATTTTATCCAAAAGTGAAGCCAAGCCAAGGAGACTTCAGGGTGGAATATTCCTTTATTTAAAGCATCTGCCTTGGAATCTGTTCACTTGGATTTAACTGGAAGAGACCTCAGAAGCCATCTAGTCAACCATCAGACATTTTCCTAGATAAGGAAACTGAGGTCCAGGCAGACTGAGTGATTTGCCCAAGATTATACAAGTTAAGATTCAGAGCTGAAAGGGACCTCAGAAGCCATTTAGTCTAACCTTACTTTATAAGTAAGGAAACAGACTCCCATGGAGTTATGTGGCTTTCCCAGGGCCATATAAAGTAGGATCACTGGTTTAGAGCTAAAAAGGACCCCAGAGACCATTTAATTCAACTTTAATATTTCACCGAGAAAAGTGAAACCCGTAGGGGAGAAGTGACTTGTCCACAGCCAAGCAAAATGCTGTAGGACCATAGGAATGTAGATTTAGAGGTAGAATGAACTTCATATGTCTTATAGTTCAAACCCCTCATTTTATAGATACAGTAGTGAGGTATCTAGATTTGAAGTGACGTGCTTTGACTCTGCTCTTTTTTTTTTTAACATCATTTTCATTTTCCAGTGACTTTCCCTCCTCCTCTCTGATATATAAATATAGTCAATGAAAACAAATGAGCCCATTGGCCATGCGTGAAAACATATGTCTATTTGCAAAAAGGTGGGAGGCATGTTTCACCATCAAGTTCTTGGGAGTTACAACTGGTAACTACATTTATCAGAGTTATGAAGTCTTTAGATGGCATTTTCCTTCACATCACTGTGGTCTTCATGTATTGGGGTCATCATGGGCAGCTAGGTAGCACAGTGGATAGAGTGCCAGGCCTGAAGTCTGGAAGACTCATTTCCTAAATTCAGAACAATTGATGATGATGATCATCATCATCATTATCCCTCAGATAATTACTGTGTGACCTTGGGTAAGTCACTTAACCCTACTTGTCTCAGTTTCTTCATCTGTAAAATGAGCTGGAGAAGGAAGTGGCAAAGTACTCCAGTATATTTGCCAAGAAAACCCCAAGTTAGGGTCATGAAAAGTCAGACATGACTGAACAACAACAACATATAAGTTTGACTTGGATTTTCCTCCCTTGGGTCAAAAAGCACATGCATTAACTGGAATGAGCTGTGTTTATGTGAGCTCTTTTTGCTTTTGATGTTCAAACCCTTCTTATATCACAAGCCACTATTGGAGGGGTTGAAATCACATTTCCCCTCAAATATAACATGGTTAGCAGCAGGGCATAACATGGTTAGCTGAGGATGCAGCTGTCAGAGCTACCTTTCAATGTTGGCTTTTAAGAGAGATTCCATTATAGGGAACATGTTGGCATTTTCTCTTATGGACAGTGGTATTGTGTGTCCTGCTGGGGAAAATACTCTGGCTGCACAAGCCCTGAAAGCAGAGAACTGTTTCTCATCCTGGGCAGCTTTACTGCTGGCAGCAATTCACGGAAGGCCAAAGCTACAGCCGAGGGGCTGTCATTTTTGCCTACTGTGAATTCTTAAAGGTAAAAGCACTCCTGAAAGGGACAGGAATTATGAATTGTAGTAGTCCTTCACATAATCAAATTTTTTGATGTGCTTATGCTCAGAATTTCAGAACCAGGGGAGTAGTTGTTATTCCTTTTTCTTGGAGATGGGAAGTAAGTCCCATAAAATATTTGTAGCCATTGGTTGGTTCCATTGAAGGGAAAGCTTTGCAGCAGATGTTTCTCCTCCTCTTGTCTGGGATTGCCGGCAGATTTCTGTTTTTTGATAAGTTAAAGATCTGAGAGACAATGTCCAGGAACCAATAGCATGCTGGACTTGAGTCAGGAAGACCAGATTTTCAAATCCTATTGTAGACTCTTATTAAGTCATTGACTAAGTGACCCTGGGCTAGTCATTTGGCTTACTCATTTTTAAAACAGGAATAATATTAAACATAGTAGGAAGGCTAGTTTTACAGGAATCAAAGAATTTGCAAGAGAGGATACTGTAAGCATTCTGTATATATAATATGTATATATAACTGTATATATATATTAGGTATATATGTATGAGTGTACACACACACACACATATATATATATATATATATATATATATTCATAATATATAATTCATGATCCAATGGCTCCCATGTACCTTTTCAGGTATTTATCTATCTAGTTCTGTCTATCTCTATCTATCTATCTATCTATCTATCTATAAATCTATCTATCTATCTAAGCCTGAAGTGTTACATGGGAGCCATTGGATCATAAATTTGAAATTCAAAGGGACTTTAATTGTCAATGAGTCAAGTTCCCCTTGTTTAATAGATGAGGAAACAGTTCAAAAGAGCATTAAGTCACTTGTCCAAGGTCAAAGAACCGGTATTCTTGTTTTGACGTGACTCCAGGATCAGTACTCTATCCATTGGGCCACCTGGATATGAAGGGCTTTACATGCCAAGTAAAAGAGTTTGTATTTGATCCTGGAAGTAATAGAGAGTCATTGTAGTTGACTGATGATAACTTCTTAAAGTCCCTCTAGCTGGGACATTCTATAGACCCGTATTCTGTTTCTGTTTGAAAGTAGGTCTCTCTGGAGGACTCTTTGGGCTGGGCCTTAACTTTGTGCTGCCTGTGAAATTTGGCCCTCGACATGTATAGGGAGACCTTTTGACAGAAGGAGTGTTGACAGTTCCCCTCCAAACATACTCTGTAAGTTCAGCCTTGAACCACTGGCAACTCAACGCCATGTTCTGAGATTAGGTATGTGAGGTGCCTGGGCCAGGCATACTTTTGGACAAAATGTCTGATGCTCTCCATTGGTGATTGGGCAGGGTACTTCCTTGAGGCTGAGGGTGTGGTAGGAGGCTACTGTTGGGCACTTTGAAGAATGGCTTTGTCTGTGCTGATCTCTAGCAGAAGGGAGGCCAATGCAATTCTCCCTCCATTTTTAAGATGGAGGATGGATCATGCTGACTTTGACATTATCTGAAGGAATCTAGTTCTCAGGCAATATCAGAAACTAGCCTCTCTGAATTTTAGTTTCCTCATCTGTCTAAAGATGAGTCACTGAGAATATCAAGGGAGATCATATATGAACCATGCTTTGAAATCCTCAAGTACTCTAGAAACATGAGCTATTCTAACCATTCTTTGCTTTCTTACTCTGAACCAGTCTACTGGGTTAGACTGGGCTTGCTTCTGTGAGCTCTGCAGTCAAGATGGTTCAGTTTTGGGTTTGGAGTCAAAGGACCGGAATTCAAGTTCTGATGCTTTTACTTACTATTTATGTGACCTTAGGCAGGTCTGATATCAGTTTCCTCATCTGTAAAATAAAAAGTGTGATATATTAGAAATATCCCTGGCTTTATTGTCAAAGGTCCTATGTTCAAATCTCACCTCTGATACTATTCAGTTCACTTCCATGGGCCTTGGTTTCCTCATCTGTAAAATAAGGGGGATGGACCAAATGATCCCTGTGCTCCCTTGCAGGTCTAAATCTATGAAACTGCAGCAAGTCACCCCTTAATTTCATTTATTTATTCATCTTTAAAATGTTTTATTGATTATTTTTATAGATATCACTTTAAAAGTTATCCCATAAAACCTTTTCTTGAAACAAAAGAGTACAGTTTAATAAAATAAACTAGCACATTGACCATGTCAGTTAATGTATGCCTTATTCTATGCCTATAGTCCACCACCTCTCCTTCTGAAGGAGGGAGACATGTTTTATCTCTAGATTTCACAGTAGCTCCCCCCTATTTCACAACAGTGCAAGTAAATTATCATGACAAGACCCATGATTGAGCCAATGGAGACCTGGTTTTAGGCCCAGGCTGGGATACTTACCAGCAAGCCCCTTAAGGTCTCTGTGTCTCACTTTCTTTATCTGTATCAAGGGGACAATCATAGTTGCCTTACTGACCTCACGGGGCTATCAGCAAGCGTTTATTAAATTGTTAATTCATTTCAGCTGTGTCTGACTTCATGCCACCACCTGGGGTTTTCTTGTTAAAGATACTGGAATGATTTGCCATTTTCTTCTTTAGCTCATTTTCTAGGTGAAGAAAATGAAAAAGAAATGGGTAAGTGACTTGCCTAGGCTCACGTAGCTAGTAGATGTCTGAGGTTGGATTTGAACTCAGGGAAGTGAGTCTTCCTGACTCCAGGCTTGGCTCTCTATCCACTGTGCCATCTAGTTGCCCTTTTTATTAAATTCTTACTATGTTCCAAGCCCTGGGATAAGCGATGGGGATACAAAGAAGGGTAAAACCAGCCCCTGTCTTCAAGGAGCTTTCACTGTAATGGGGGAGACAACATGCAAATAAATACAAAGAACTTCCAGCTAACTGGCAGGTGGGAACAGTCTAAGTGTGTGTGGAGTGCTGGACTTAGAATCAGGAAGATCTGAGTTTAAATTCCACCTCTGACACTTACTAGCTATGTGACCCATGGCAGGTTGCTTAACCTATCCAGGCCTCAGTTTCTCCCTCTATAAAATAAGATGGGAAACTCAGGTGGTCTCTGAGGACCCCTCAAGCCTCTTCAGATCTCCAATCCTATGACACACCCCACTGAACAGATTTAAGAATAAAGGGTGTCTCCTTCCTTCCCTAAATCTAGGAAGGCTGGAGTCAGACAGATGCCTATAAAAATGCTCAGTCATCCTTATAAATACTGTTTAGCCAGTTTCTAGCTAGAAGCGCTTTTCTTTGACACGGGCAAACAGCAGCTGGACTCAGATACTCCTAGAAATGGGGGGAGGGGTGTAAAGCCATAAGAGCATTTTTTCCTTGTGGACTTTGGATGGTACCATGATGGCCAGCTCGGAAATTCCACATTTCCCTCCAGCTCTGTTTTCAAGGGCCATTCCTTTTCGTGTTTGCTCAGAGCTGACCCTGCGTGGAGGATGTCCCGGGATGACCTGCAGACACTTTAGGAGTAATTTTGGATTGATGCATGTCCTTATTGGAGAACAAGGGGAAGACAAAGATCTTCTGATGAAGTAGAAACAGCACTAATTTTGGAGTCAGGCTCAACTAATCAATCAACCAGTCAACCAGCATTTACTGCATTCCAGGCACTATACTCAACATTGGGAATGCCAACAGGAAAAAAAAAGAAAGTAGGTCCTGGCCTCAAAAGCTTATATTTTATTAGAATCAGGAGGTGTAGTGAACAATGACAGCAAATGTCTACTAAGATCTTACTGTGTGCCAGGTACTGGGCTAAGGGTACAAAAAGTATCCAAAAAGAAAAAAAAGAAGCTGTTTGTACTCTCAAATTGCTTAATGGAACCAGAGGATTCAAATAAAAGGGCAAAACAGTACCTCATCTAAGGTGCTTATCATCCAGCCAAGTCTTACTTTATGTGGTTGTTTTAGGGATCAAAAGGGGGACTATATGTGAAGGCTTTTTTGAACCTCCAGTAATACAGGCCTCATCTTTCCTGACTCAGCTCTGGGGCTGAGTCTCCTATGAATTATTCCCTAGACTAGAGTCAGCCTACCTAGGAATCTAGACTCCTCTTTGTCGCTAATTTGTTGTGGCCAAGTATCCAGGGTTGAACCTTCCATCTCCCTGTGCTTGAGGGACAGTGACCATTTAGATTTTGCTGGAAATGCTCACATCAGGAGGAAATTACCCACTCCAAAGCACCCGTTTTCCACTTTTGGATACTTCTAATGATCAGGAAGCTTTGTCTTATGTAAAGCATAAGTGCTGACTTTTTAAGTTATATGTACATCCATATGCATTGTTGAAATTGTGGCTTATAGGAAGGTATGAATAGATACAAGGACATCTCAAAAGGAGACTTTAATTTTTGCCTTAGAGGAGAAAAGGAGATTGGGACCATGAAACTGTCAACACTTCTTTCCTCAGAGGGAGGGTACTGGACTAGAATTAGATTTCTCTGCTCTACTAAATATTGTTGGTCTAGGGGAAATTACTTATATATTTAATCTACTTCACTTGTCATTATTACTTAAAAGTAAGGAAGAACTCCAAATTTTTATCTGAGGACTTTGACTCCTATGTCACAAAATGTTAGTTACACAAAAGACTATCACAAATAGTGAAATGATGAATAGACCCATTTGTTGAAGCAGATAGTAAACAGATATCAGAGATGTTATACTGATTAGAATATAAATTTTATTTTTCTGGCCTTCAATTCTTTTTTTTTTTAAAGCAATTGGGGTTAAGTAACTTGCTCAAGGTTACACGGCTAGTCATTATTTGTGTGTGGGTGCTCATTTTCTGAGGCCGGATCTGATCTCAGGTCATCCCAACTCTGAGGCCGGCGCTCTTAGCCGCCCCTTTAGGGCAATTGGGGTTAAGTAACTTGCCCAAGGTTACACGGCTAGGTTTTTGTTTGTGTGGATTAAGTGTCAGAGAGGCCGGGCTCCGAACTCAGGTCCTTCTGACTCCAGGGCCGGCGCTCTATTCACTGCACTGCCCAGCCGCCCCTTGGCCTTCAATTCTTCATCTAAAAAATTTAGAAACTGTACCAGTTGTCTCCAAAGTGGGTTCCAGGATCTGACTCCAAGGGGTGTGTGGTCAAGCAGTTAGAGGATGGGAAGAGGACAACAATTCATCCTCCATGTAATAGCCAGTCATGAGATTTCTCTCTAATATGATTACACCAGATAGGTGGTGAAGTGGACAAAGTGTTGAACTCAAAGTCAGGATAGCCCAACCTCAGGCACTTACTAGCAGTGTGACCCTAGGCAAGTCACTTAAGTTTTGCCTTAGTCTTTTCATTTGTAAAATAGGGATAGTATCTCCCAGTGTTGTTGTGAAGATCAAGAGATAGTATTTATAAGCTACTTTGTAAACTTTAAAATGTTATGCAGATGCTTGCTACTGTTAATATTATTCCTATGTTTATCCTCTAATATTTTTCCACTTTGCCTCCTCCATTATGCCAGTTCCTAACCTCCTCCCTTCTACATCTACAATCCAGTCCTCTGAATAATCATATCTAAGTACTACTTAGTCACTGAATATCATTGTGAAAATGTTCCTCTCTCCCCATGCTTACCCCCTGCTACCCAGATCACCTCATGGCTGTGTCAGGTTCTCCTCAGAGAGCTGGCTATACCTCTGGATGGTGACTGGCAAGAGCCTCCCCTCCTCTTTCTCTTTTTCATTTTGAGTGGTGCAGATTAAGTCATGCCAAAGAACAGATATAAATAGTTTGCAATATGCATTGCAAATGTCATTACTTTACCTTTGCTCCCAAACTCACCTTGATTCTGAATTTCCCTTTTATCATCAAGGACACCAGCATCCTTCAAAACCTTAATGCCATTTTGACTCCTCATTCTAACTCATCTATATCCAATGAATTGACAAATTTTGTCATTACTACCCCCACAACATCTCTCATTTTCACTATCTTCTCTCTACTTACATAGCTACTGTCCTATTTCAGCCCTTAGCACCTCTCACCTAGACCATTGCAATAGCCTCCTAGTTGACCTTCCTGCCTCAAGTCCCTTCCAGCTGCAATCTGTCCTCCACAGAGCTGACCAAATGATATTTTGAAAGTGCAGATCTCTTGGATTGCATTACTCCCTCACTCAATAAACGCCAATAGCTCCCTATTATACATAAGATCAAGCATTATTTCTTTTAAAACATCTGTTTTTGTTTACATTTTTGGAATGCTTATAATTTTTAGTATGGTGGCACATGTATATGACTTATAAATAGTAAATATATTACATATTGGAAAGGGGGATTCATGCCCAAAAATGTTTTACTGAAAAAGATGCATGACTAAAATAGCTTGGGGACCACCAGATTAGATGGCCACCAGATTAGAAGTTTCTTCTTTAACTGCAAATCTAGAAGCATAAGAATACATTTTTTAAAGATCAAAGTTTTATTGATGTCTTTTTAAAAATATCACTGTCATTTCCAACTTTTCCCCTCCAATCTATCCAAACAAACTTTCTCTTTCAGCAAAAAACAGTTGATCAGAACCATTTGACTACATAGTCAATATTACACAGCCGTAGTCTTCCCCTTCATCAGTGAAAGAAGGCACATTTCCTCTTCTCTGGGATCAGTGTCAGTCATTACAATTACTCAGGGTCTAACTTTGTTTTGATGTCCCATTTGTGTACATTATTGAAGTCAGAGTCTAGTGCTGGGGTTCTTGGAATAAATCTGCCCAGTGTCAAGACCAAGAAACTCACAAAATAATGATAGATTGATCAATTTCAAAAGCAATGGGGCCATTTAGAGCCCTTTTTCAGAACTGTGGAAGTATGTATTTTGCTTGCTTGGTTCTGTTTACTGTAATCCACATTAGTTCACACAAGTCTTCCTATATTTTTCTGAATTCCTTATATTATTTCTTATAATGCAGTAATATTCTATGGCAATCATTACCTGTTTACTCAGCTGTTTCATACCCACTGCAGCAAACATAGTGTGGCAGAGTACTGGGCTTGAAATCAGGAAGACTCGAATTTGAATTCCACCTTAGATGCTTGATAGCTGTGTGACCCTGGCCAGATAATTTCAATTCTCTCAGCCTTAGTTTCCTCATCTGTAAAATAGGACAATAATTGCATCTGTCTCATTAGGTTGTTGTCAGGATCAAATGAGGTTATATGTATAAAGGTTTAAATAACCCTTATTGGGCACCCCCTTGATTTCTATTTTGGTTTATATGGGCCCTTTCTTTTTGTCATTGGTCTCCTTGAAGCCTGTAGTAGCAGCAGTCATGCGTCAGGAGCTAAACAATATAGTGGCTTTTCTTATATGTGAATAGATTTTGCTGAAATGAATTAAATAGCTAAGATTCAGATAGTGTTTTAAGGTTTACAGAATGCTTTACATTTGTTACCTTATTTGATATTGTGGGAGCAGATGCCAGTATTGTAATTCCATGAATTTGACAGATGAGCAAACTAATGGGAAAAATGAAATGACTTAGCCAGGGTTATAAGCAGCCAGTGTCTAAGGGAAGTCAGGTCTTTCTGACTCTAAGCTTAGTATGCTATTACTATGTTGTTGCTGTTTTAATAGATTAGTCAGGTCTGATTCTTCATGACTCCTTTTGGGGTTTTCTTGGCTAGAGTGGTTTGCCATTTCCTTCTCCAACTTATTTTACAGATGAGGAAACTGAGGTAAACAGGGTGAAGTGACTTGTCACACAGCTAGTAAGTGTTTGAGAACAGATTGGAACTCAGGTCCTCCTATCTCCAGGCCTGGTATCTCTATCCACTGCACTACCTAACTGCCCTACTATGATCTGTTATGCCACCTAGATAGGAAAGAAGGACTGAAGGCTCTAGAGTCAGAGGACCTGAGTTCAAATACCAGGTATACTACCTGTATGACCATGAGCAAATCACATAAGTTCTTTCTGCCTCCACTATATCATCTGTAAAAATGAAGACATTGCACTAGATTGTTTTTGAGGACCCTTCCAACTCTACACTAGATCTCTCATCCTAAGAAAGAAGTCTTGGAAGCTCCTGAAGTTTTTCAGTCAGGGCTCTGCTGCTCTTAGCAGTGATTGGGGAAGAGGAGGAGGGGTTTATGGTGACAGAGAGTCAGCCCCAGGAAGGAGAAGAAGCCAGGTCAACTTGGGTCCCTCCACTTGGGAGAGCAGACACACTGTCTCGGTGATAAGCCGGGTCTCTGGAGAGGATGGAGATTTATCTCTCCTGCTGCCTGTTCCAGCACTGCCTGCAACTGATAAAACATGAACCAGCTGTCTCCAGAATGTGATGAGAATGAGGGCTTTACAAGAAACTTGGAGGAGATGAATGCTGAGGTAAAGGCAGGAGTGAGCAGTTGATAAGCTTGGTGTCATTCTCTGACTTGCCATGATTCACACTCCCCAGGATGAGAATACTTTTATATTTATCCATATTTATAGACAGACAAGAGAGGGCTTGTGATTGAAATGCTAGGTAGAGTAAGAACAGGCAGGGTTTCTAGTCCTAAAAGGAGATGAAAATCTGTGGTTGAAATGACTTCAATAGGGAAATTGATGGCAATGAAGAAATCAATGTGATTGGATCATTTCATAATTAGTGACCAAGTTCAACAACATTCATAAAACATTTCTTAGGAGTCTGTGCTAGGCATTGGGGATACAAAGATGGATGAAACAAGCTCTACCTTCAAGGAACTTACATTCTATGGGATCTACGTCGAGATGGCCTGATTTTAACAATGTACTCTGATGAAACACCTATCATGTGCAAGGCACTGGGAAAGAAGGAAGGAAGGAAAGAAGGAAAAAAAGGAAGGAAGGAAGGGAGGAAGGAAGGAAGGTGACAAAAGGAAGGAAGGAGAAAAGGAAGAAGGAAAGTGAGAAAGAAAGAATGAAAGAAAGGAAGGAAAAGAAAAAGGAAGGAAGAAAAGAAGGAAGGGAGGAAGGAAAGATGAAAAAAGAAGGAAAAAAGGAAGGAGAAAAGGAAGGAGGAAAGGGAGAAAAAGAATGAGAGAAAGAAAGGAAGAAATGAAGGAAGGAAGGAACAAAGAAAGAGAGGAGGCAGGAAGGAAGGGTGAAAAAAGGAATGAAGGAAGGAGAAAAAGAAGGAAAGAAAGAAAGAATGAGAGGAAGGAAGAATGGAAGGAATGAAGGAAGGGGAAAAGGAAGGAAGGGAAGGAGGGAGGAAGGATGAAAAGGGGAAGAAGAAAGGAAGGAGAAATGAAGAAGGAAAGGGAAAGAAAGAATGGAAGAAAGAACAAGGAAGGAAGAAAAGAAGGAAAAAGGAAAAGAAAGGAAGGAAAAAAAGAAGGAAAAAAGGAAGAAAGAACAGGAGAGAAGAGGGAGGAAGGAAAGAAGAAAGGGAAAAAGAAAAAGGAAATAATGAAAAAGAAAAAAGAAGGGAAAAGGAAAGAAAAGATAGAAGATAAAGAAAAAAGAGAAGAAAAAGGGAGGAAAAAGGAAGAGAAAGAAAGATCAGTCTGTGACTTTGAGATTTTAAGAGTCTACATATAAACAGATGAATAAGTGTAAAATAATGTGGTGCAGAAGCGAACAGTAGCAATGAAGGGTAACAGGGTGTGTCTCCTCTAGGAGTGGGGCACACCTGAGCAGAGCCTTGAAGAAAGTTCAGGATTCTAATAAGAGAGGGTGAGGAGGGAGAACATTCCAGGCATCCAGGACAGCCTGAGCAGAGGCGTAAAAGCAGGAGATGAAATGTCAAAATATGGTGCCAACCACTCCTCCCACCACAAGAGTGGCACTCAGCCCTTTTCTGGAGATCCCCAAATGGCTCTTTGCAATTAAATGGAAGCTGGGCAGAATCTGTCTGAGCATGAGAAATACTGCTCTAATACTGCTCTATTAAGGGAGCCAGAGCCCAGAGTCCGAGCCATCATCCCTGACCTTTATCAGAATCAACAGGCAAATTCTCACCAAGAAACAAATGGCTTTGTTGCCCTTCCTCCTTGTTCTGTCTGAATACCAAGGAATGGGAAATTTTTGTCTGTAGATGCCAGCAGTATAGAAACTGCTTAATCAATGCTGATTGTTGCATTCAAGATGTCTTGGTTTTGTCATTTGGTGGCAGGATTGAATTGAAAGCTGTTGAAGTGGCAATGGAAGAGAAGAATTAGCAGCCAGATACAGTGGCATGAGCTTGTGATTTGATGTTAGGGGATCTGAGTTCAAATCCTGACTCCACTATTTGTTTTCTGTATGACCTTGGGCAGGTCACTTAAGCACAATGGGCCCTAGTTTCTTCATCTGTAAAATGAGTGGGTTGGATTTTTTTTTCCTGAGGCTCCCAGATGGAATGGGACTTGCCTATGGTCACATAGCTAATAAGGGTCAGAAATAGGCCTGGAACCCAGGTCTTTCTGAAGTCAAATTCAACAGTCTGTCCATTTTATCACTTAAGCTCTAAGACAGGAGGGGATATGAGGAGAGGGTGTATTTTTCCAACAAGGCTCTCTAGCCACCGGCACATACCTACTTCAGGATGCCAATGAAGCCAGGAGCTACACAAGCAACATCTTCCAGAAAAAGAAATTGTATTCAGTATTTCTCCTTTCCTTTCCATGATTAGTGTGGAGAAATCACTATGTAAAACCTTTGATTGGATTTGATTATTTTTTATACTGATCTGTGACTTTGCATGTCTGTATTCCTGGTAGGAAACTCCCTCTATCAAGGGGGGTCAGTCACTATTCAGTCACTTACATTTTTTTTTTTTTTGAGGCAATGGGGTTAAGTGACTTGCCCAGGGTCACATAGCTAGTAAGTGTCTGAGGCTGTAATGCATTTTTAAAAATTTAAATTTTTTTTAAGGCAATCAAAGTTAAATGATTTGCCCAGGGTAACACAGCAATAAATGTCTGAGGTCGGATTTGAACTCATGAAGATGAATCTTCCTGATTCCAAGCCTAGTAGCCTATCTAGAACACTACCTAGCTGCTCCTAATTTTTGTTGTAGAGGCAATTGGGATTAAGTGACTTGCCCAGGGTCACATGGGTAGTAAATGTCACGTGTCTGAGGTCAAATTTGAACTCAGGTCCTCTTAAGTCCAGGACCAGCGCTCTATAAACTGAACTACTTGGCTGCCCCCTCCTTTTTTTTTTTTTAACCTTCAAAACATTTTATCAGCCATTCATACCTCCAGGACATAACTCCAGAAAAAGTGGTTCTCAGACTTTTTTGCAATCCTTTTGTCTTCAGGGCTGATGCTCTAATCAGGGCTGGGGAACCTGCAGCCTGGAGGTCACATGCAGTCCTCGAGGTACTCAAGTATGGCCCTTTGACTGAATACAAACTTCACAAAACAAATCCCTTGATAAGAAGGTTTGTTCTGTAAAACTGGGGTAGGATTTGAATTCAGGTCTCTGACTCCCAAGTTAACTTCTATCCTCTCCTCTGCTGCCTGTCATGTGAAGCTTTAATGGGACTTATTCTTATTTCCAGGCTTGAGGGGAAGGGTGTGTGTGTGTGAGGGGGAGGGGAGACAAAGAAGAAACAGTTTGTTCTCATTGAATTTGGGTCAATTTCTTGTTCTTGAATCTCCCCTGCAGGGACTGGGGACCCGGGTAACTTTCCTTTGCATCCTGGATTTGTTGTTCTAGGCCTGAAAAAACCCAAAACAAAACTAAACAAAATAACATTTTTTTTCTCATCAGAGGTTTGAACAAGGGACACCATAGACCATCAGGCCTGGGGTGGTGGTTGGTTTTGCATTTATGACGAAGGAGCAGCCCTGATTAGCGAGGGCTTCCTTGCTATGTGGGTTTCTGTCTAAAATCAGGGTTGTTCTGAGTTCAGACCAAATCCAAGAAAGGGAATGCTTTGGCACAAAGAACAGCATTCATCTGAGATCAAGGATCCCTCATTAGTGCAAGCTCTTCTGTGTTTTGGTGCTGATTCTATCTTTATCCTGTGGCTCTCTGCTGTCTCTGGTCTCTGGTTGGTCCCCTGGCTGCTGTAGCTGAAGCTCTCCTACTCTTCCAGGGGGTTGGGAGGGACCATTGCTATTTGTGATTGGTAACGCTACCGAGGGATGAGGGATGTTTTGTCTGTTGCACATGTGCAATCGGTGAAGAGAAATGCAGGCCTCTTTGTGAGGTTATTATATAAAAGGCTGCTCTATTTGTAACCACAACACCAGCTGGGTCAAGAATCCAGAGGCCTATGGCCAACAGGAACTATATTTCAGTGATTCATCCTTCTCATGGCTATACACCTTCCTTTTTGGACTCAGGGCTCTATGAGCCTCAGGACCCAAGATTTTCTGCAAAGATGCTTAATGAGTAACATGTGTCTATAGACAAAGGCATCCCATTCTGTGACTTCATTCAAACAGCTCCACTTTGCAGTCTCAGGTCTCCATTCTTCTACTTCATTTATATGATTTCTGGCTTTCTGTTAGTTTGTCAAGCTCCACATGGGAAGATTGGTGCATTAAAAACCATTTGTTGTGTCACTCTGCTGTGGTCGGGTTACACAGTGTGTTTACCAGCAATATATGCAGTATTATTTTTAAATAGCCCATGAGGACTGTTGCAAGAAGAGGAAATTAGAGAGTGGAAAAAGGGAGAGGGAGAAAGGATAGTGTTCTGAGAAAATAAGCAGAGAAGGAAGAGAAACTATAGAGAGGGACAGATGGGGAGGGAGATGAGGGGGGGCAGGGAGGGAGGAATGGAGGGAGAGAGAGAGGAGAGAGAAAGAAAAGAAAGAGGAGAGAGAGAAAGATATGGGAGAGGGATAGAGAGGGAGAGAGAGAGAAGAGAAAAGAGGAGAGAGAGAAAAGAGGAGAAAGAGAGAAAGAAGGGAAGTTAAAAGAGGAGAGAGAGAAATAGTGAGAAAGGAGAGAGGGGAAAGAGGAAAGAGAGGAGAGAGAGAAAGAGAGAGAAGAGAAGTGAAAAGAGAAAAAGAGATAAGTGAAAAGAGGAGAGAGGCAGCAAGAGAAAAGAGAGAGAGGAGAGGAGGAGAAATAGAGGGATAAGAGAAGAAAGAGGAGAAAGAGAAGAGGAGAGAGAGAGAAAGGGAGAGAGAGAAGAGAGGGAGAGAAAGAGGGAAGAAAGATAGAGAAGAAAGAAAGGGGAGAGAGAGAGGGAGAGAGAGAGAGAGAGAGAGAGAGAGAGAGAGAGAGAGAGAGAGAGAGAGAGAGGAAGGATTCAGGCAGAGAACAGGGGGTAGGAAACCAGAACGACATTTACAGCTTGAGAAATGGATCACATAAATATCACACCAGAATAATATACAATCAAATGACAAAACTAGTTGGATAAAAAAAAAAAAGGATACCCCACCATGCAGTGGGTATAAATATGGAAAGCTGTCTTGGCAACATGAACGTGCGTTTCCTAGCCTTGGATGGAAAGAGCCATAGAAATGACAAGTGTTCCCTATTCGATGCCCTCTGCATTCTGTCAACTGGCAGCCAGCCTGACATCAGTCTCCTGGGGGGGCATTCTGCAGACCTTGATGACAGGATGCCTTGCGGAGGAGGTGGGGCCACTTTGGAAGGAATGCCAGGAGACTCACTTATATAAAAAACAATAACTGAATACTCTGATGCCCAGAGATTATTTAGGCACAGGAAAAGATGGGAAAAGGAAACAGGAGGCAGAACCAGAATTAATGATGATGGTGATGAGGCTAAGGATGATGAGGATGATGATGACACATCTGCATGTCACTTGGGTCTTATAACAAGCCTTTTTAGTAGGTAGCAATAGGAAATGGAAGATGGAGAGATTTGTCTTCCATCCCTTAAAAGCTAGTTGCGTGACTTTGAAAAATTATTTCTTGACTCTGGGCCTCACCTCCTTCCATGAAACATTGGCCCAAGGCCAGGAAACTATTTATTCAAACTCACACAACTATTTATCAGTACAACTAAGACTTGGCCCCAGGCCATAGAATCATGGGGCTAGAACTGGAAGAGACAAAGAGAGGCCATAGTGGCCCCTTCATTGTACAGATGAAGAAACTGAGGCCCCAAGAGCCTAGGTGACTTCTCCAGGGTCACTCAGGCAATATAATTTAGGGATCAGATTTAAATTGATATATCCCAAGTCCTCGAACACTGTAGCAAATACTCTGTACATCACACCTTACCCTATGCATGAATTGTTTTCTTTCCTTACCACTATAAGGTAACTTGGAATAGTACTGTGTGTGTACACACACACACACACACACACACACACACACACACACACACACACGCATATATACACATACACATACATACATATATAGATGTACATCCATCCATATAAACATATACATATATAATATTTCTTATTCTGTGTACATATTATTTTTCTTCTTTAGGATGCAGGCTCTTTGAGGACAGGGGCTTTTTTCACTTTTGTCTCTCTCCCCCTCCAAAGCCTCAGATAGTGCCTAGGACACAGTAAAAGCTTAACAAATGCTTTTGAATAAAATCAAAGGACCAGAGTCAGAAATGCTGATGAAGGGGGAGGTGTGCTGGGAGAGGAATAGTTAAGATGTAAAGGAAGGATGAAAGCAGAATCCGGTCAGGGAGACCTGAAAGGGAGCTACAGCTAGCAAGAATGGAATGAAATCACCACAACTGGATAATCATGTTTTTAAGGGTAGATTAAACAGACCCCAAACTCACAAGACAGCAGCCCACACAACAATTCCTTTCCAGAATGAGGAATCTTATTGTGTAAGGTAAATAAACGCAACTGTTGATTTTATTCTAAGTTAGCAACAGTCTCCCTTTCTCCACCTATAGATGAGAAGTGACCTTTACAAGAAGAACATGGAGAGTTGGTTGCCCATATTAAAAAAAACACGTTATATTGATTCCTTATTTTTTTATATAACTATCAATTCCTAATCTTTCTCCTCCCCTCTCCTCTCCTCTCCTCTTCTCTCCTCTCCCTTCCCCTCCTCTCCTCCCCTCCTCTCCTCCCCTCCCCTCCCCTCCCCTCTCCTCTCCTCTCCTCTCCTCTCCTCTCCTCTCCTCTCCTCTCCTCTCCTCTCCTCTCCTCTCCTCTCCTCTCCTCTCCTCTCTTCTCTTCTCCTCATAAACAAAACTATCTACATATCTATCTACATATCTATCTATCTATCTATCTATCTATCTATCTATCTATCTATCATCTAACTGTCCATTGGGACAAAATAAACAATTAAGAAGAATTGATTGACAAAAGGAATCAACAGTGTCTGCAATTTTTTTTGCAATGGTAATCCTTTACCATAATTATTTACCATCAAAGGGAGGGAAGCATCCATCTATTTCATTGTCCATTATATAGGATCAGCACTGGTTATTATGATTGATCAACATTCAGTTGCTCTTTAGAGATCTTTTCATTTCCATTGTTGTCATTATGTATATCGTTCTCCTGGTTCTGTTTTCTTCACCCTGCATCAGCTTACATAAACTGGTGTACAAGGAGGCCAGGTAACATGGTAGAAAAAACTCTGCTTTAGGAGTCTGAGGACCTGGGTCCAAATGTGCTTCTCCTGTGATTTGGCAAGTTACTGGATCTCAGTTTCCACAAATACAAAAAGCATACGTTGATTCAGTTGCCTCTGATGGCCTTTCTGGCTCTAGGTCTATGACCCCATAAGTCTTCCCCTGATTCTCTAAATCTCTCATATTCATTGTCTCTTATGATGCAACAATTATCATGACCTTCATATAACACAACTGGTTCTGTCATTATCCTCACTTTCTAGTGTTCTTCTATCACAAAGGGAGCTTCTGTGAATATTTTTGTATATAAGAGGCTCTTCTGTCCTTGAATATATGAATGCTTTCATTTCTTGAGAAACAAAGAATAGATATCAACTCCATTCAATGTAGAAAACATTTTTTTCCTGTATGGATGTATTTATTGGGTGCTTGAAAGGAGGCTCTTGACAGAAACAAGTTAAGACTCGAGTATGAATGGTCAATACCACCATAAAGAAACAGATAGAAATAGAATGACAGAGATACTAGTAATTGGCAAGAGGATCCCCAAACTGCTAAAAGGCTCCTGCCAAGGATAACTGAAGGGCATGATGATACAAGGAGTGTTCAAAAGAAAAATATTGCAGTGAAAAGTCTAGGGAAGTGATGGTGCTATTGTCACATCTGCTCTGGTCCAACCCCAAGTTAAGGGCTATATTTATTTTGGGGAGCCATGTTTTAAGGAAGTACATTGCTAAGTTGGAGAGTGTCCAGAAGAGGGTGACCAGAATGGTCAAAGGTCTTGTATTCGTGCCATGTTTATATGAATTGAAGAAGCTAGTGGTGATTAGGACCACAGTTTAGCCTAGAGAAGAGAAGACATCATAATCATTGTCAATTAAGAGAGGAATTAGATTGTTTTCTGTTTAGCTGAAGGAGATAAAACAAGGAGAAATGGGTGGAAGTTATATAGAGGCAACTTTTGACTTGAAGTAGGGAAAGACTTCCCAATAATGGAACCTGTTCCCAATAGGAATGAGCTGCCTCTGGAGTTAGGGGGTTCCTCCTCACTCAAGGTCTTCAAGTGGAAGATGGATGACCAGAGGATTCTTGACTGGGAAGACCTTGGATTGGATGGCCTCAGGTCTTTTCTACACTGAGAGGCTGTGAATTAACATTAAATGTGAATGGTGGAAGAAATTTGAAAGTTGCTCAGCTTCCTGGGCAAGCCAAGGGCAGAGGAGACAGCTAACAAGAATCTAGTACACCTTAAGGGTTGTCGGCTATTTTCTATATAGCCTCTTGGGTTTGTGGGCAGAGGGAAAGGCAGGTTGACATCTTCTGCGGGATCCATGGGAGAATGAATTACTTTGAGCTTAGTTTTATGGGAAATATTTTTGTTCTATTTCACCAGCACATGTCCCTCTGGTTGCCTCATTTCATAAGTAATTATTCTTTTGCTGAGAAAAGATGACATGGTTCTACTGGTGTAATCCAGGTAGACTGTCTCCTAGCATAGAATAATCCTTTTGATTTTGTGAATTAGTTTGTTGTCTTTGTCATATTTTTGGGTCATATTTCCAGTGTATTTTGGCAAAGGACAACATTGAACAATATAATCTAAGACAGTGGTTTCCAAACTTGTTGAATATGTGCTTCATGTTAAAAAAAAGTCATGGTACCCTGCATGAAGTCCTTCTACTATTAGTGACTGGTGGTTTAGAAAAATGTCAGAATGACACAATGGATAGAGAGGTTGACCTTGAAGTTCAAATCCAAGCCCTGACACATATTAGCCTGTGTGACCATCAGCAGCCTTGAATTAACCTTAGAATATTCTCAAAGACTCTAAGTTGAGAGAGAGCATAGTAGAGGGGGTGGGAGCTGGATTTGGAGCCATAGCACTTGGGTTTGAATCTTAGCACTGCCATTTATTTTTTACCTGTTTTGTGACCTTGAGAAGCAAGTCAGCTAACCTCTCTGGATTATAAAATGAAATTATAACCTCTCTCATTATAAAATGAAAGTGTTGGGCTAGATGGTCATTAAGTTCCTTCTCAGTGCTAGGACTATGAATTTACAGGTGAGTTACACTGACAAAGGGAGTTTTCCCATTGGGAATTCCATATATCAATGAAATCACTGGTCCAGAATTTTTTTAAATCACATAATAATAATGTAAATAATGAAATATTTAACAATGCCTTTAATATTTAGTATATTATTTAATAAAGATAATGAAATAATATAATGAAAATGATTCATAGAGAAATGTGTATATATGTATTATTTCTTCATTCTATAGAAGATCTACTTGTTTATTGTTTGTTTAGTAAAATGAAATATGATGCACATATTATTGAAGCCTAATAGAAATTAATATGCACTTGGTGTGCATATGTATGCCTGGACCCCTTAAAATAAATCCATCACCCTGTCCTGCCTATGCATGTAAGAAATAAACTGAAGAGATTAATTCATGTCAATATGATAATGTAGTTAATTACCAAATATTCCCCATACCCTCTTGATAAGTTCATAGTCCCCAGGGATGCATGCACCTCAGGTTGGGAATCTCCTTGGTCAGGTTTGGGTTGCCCTATATGGACTTTGACATTCTATGACTCTCAGATGACCAATGGGATAAGGTTTATATTTTCATGGAAAGCTCTGACATTATAAAATCTTACTTAAGAACCAATTCAGGATTCCAGGCTCCCTCACCTTCAATGCATTCTCTTAACAGCTATCAAAATAATATTCCTCAAGAGCAAGTCTGAATATGTCACTTCCCTGCTCAAGAGACTCCAATGGCTCCAAGTTGCCCTTAAAAGGAAAACAACCTTCCCAGTTTGGCATTTAAAGTTCTTCACAGTCTGGTTCTAGACACCTTTCTAGACTTACTGTATATTATTTCTTTTTACATACTCTATTACTGTATGCTACTATTATTGTATATTATTCCTTTTTGCACACTCTGTGTTCCAGCCAAACTAGCTTCTTGGATGTTCCCAGAATTATGATGTCTCATACTGTTAAACCTCTCTTCCTCCCCTCCTCTTTCCCTCCCCCACCCAACAGAGCCCCCCAAGCTCACTGAAAGCAGGGACTGTTTTCTATTATCTTTGTATCTCAGACATCTAACACGGTGCCTTGAAAACAGTGGTGCATAATAAATGCTTATTGGATTGGATTTAATATTATTTCCAGAATTATTGCCACTTCTCAAAATCAAGTTTACTAGCTATCTCATTTCCCACAGATGCTAATCCAAACCTCTCCTGTCCAACTTCAGAGTCATTTATATCCCCTTCCTTTCTGCCACCCAATTTCTCCTCCTGTTGACATTGTTTCTTTGAGCTAAAATCACTTGGAACTTTCTATAAAAGATAAATACTGATATTTTTGGCACAGGAACTTTTTTTCCCCCAGAGGCCCAAGGAGGAGCAAGCTGAAGGCTGAGTATCACTTAATGAAGAAGAAAGGAGGACACATTTGTTTTAGGACAGTGAGTGTCAGGCTTCCTCTTTCCCTCATCTCCCTGTTTTTTCTTCCTACTGCTTAACTTTTTTTTGACCTTCCTTTTTCTCCCACCTCTTCTTTCTCTCTCTTATTGGTAATAAGGGAACGGTTTAACTTCACATTCAACACATTATACAATTACTTTCCTGAGGTTCTGAGTTGATATTCCTAATATAGATCTATGTTTAAAGAACTCCATTGAATTCTTGATTCTGATACTCTATAGTCATAAATTTCTTGTCTTTTGCTGGTGCAAAAGGATAGGGTTGGACTAGAATCTCTTAGCTTCCATAACTGACTCCATAAGATACCACCTGGAAGTCCTTGCTTGAAAGAGCTCATGAGTCTTCTTTCCTAAAAGCCTGTCCCTCTATTTCTTGGAAACCACTGAACTCCAAGGACATGAGATTCCCTGTTTTTGAGCTGGAGGTGTAATCTTTGTCATATGATGTTACACAATGGGGGTGGCATAAGGGCGGGATTGGAGGTTAGAGGAAAATGGAAATGACTTCTTATAGCCTCTGTGGGAAATAAGATAACTATAGGCTAGTGAGCTTGAATTTGACGTGTGGTAATAGTTTTGAATATAATATTAAAGGAAAAGTCAGCCATGAAGTAGTGGAGAGAAAACTGACCTTGGAGACAGGAAGACCTGGGTGTGTGAACCTGGGGGAACGAATCATTTATCCTTTCGATGTTCAAGCAGCTTCTCCTTAGAGAAGTTACTTATAGCAGAAAGGGTGCCAATCTGCATTAGCAGAGGGGATTTTCTTATTTGAGAGGTCTTGACATCAATGAAATTAAAACTCTAGTCCCTGAACCTTCTCAGTAATGGGACTGGTAATGAACATCTAGACAAAGAGGCTAAATTAGCTTTAAAATAGCTACTGAAAACTTAGGGAATATTAAGAAAATTATAGTGGGGAACAGAAGTCAGTCATTGTGTTATTTTAGTTATAATTAATGAATTAATTCATTTATTCATTCACTATTTGTTTGCTTGCTCAAGCATTTATTTATTTGTTCATGCATGCATTCATTTACTCATTTAATCATTCATCCATTTATTTATCCACCCATCCATCTATCTATAATCTATCTATCTTTCTGTTGGTTTGTTCACTCATTTATTCATTCATAAATCTATTTGTTCATCCATTTATTCATGTATGCATTCATTCATTTTTTAATCTATTTATCTGTCTCTCTATTATTTTATCTATCTTTCTGTTGGTTTGTTTACTCATTTATTCATTCATTTACCTATTTGCTCATCCATTTATTCATGCATGTATTCATTCATTTTTTAATTTATTTATCTGTCTTTCTATATACTTATAGCTTACTATATTTTAGGCACAGGGTGGGATAGCTTTGGAACTATTTGCTTGTGTAACCAAGACTTGTGGTTTCTCTTTTCTGTCTTCTTTGTATATGAAAATAGCTATCCATGTTGTTTATTTGTCAAGCTCAGAATAACAAAAGGATTTTTATTTTTAAAAAGGCTTAGGATCCAGAGTGATGGAATCCCATGGAACTCTGCTTTGGGCAGAACACACCTAGAGTACTGTGTATAGTGCTGGGTCAGGCATTTAGGAAAGATATTAATAAGCTTGGCAGTGTACAGGGGATGGTAAAGCATGTTAAAGTGATAGGATATGAGCTTTGGATGATGGTACTGTGAGTTACAACAGGATAGAGAAGACATGGGTGAAGATGAGATTGTTTTCAACTGTAGAAAGCATTTGACTATCACATGGAAAAAGCAAAACAAAACAGGATTAGCTGTGTTCTGCTTGACCTGGGGAGAGCCCAACCAGGAACAATAGATGGGAAATGCAAAGAATCAGATTTAAGCTTTACCTAAGGATATGCTAACAAGAGATGTGACCAAAAGTGGAATGGCTATTTTGGGATGGCTTTGATCAAAGGCTGGATCACCACTGGTCAAATAGGATGGGATGCCATAAATGACTCTTTAAGACTATAAGTTGCCAACTTATAATGGTGTGCCAACCTGCATTAAAGAGGGAGTTTCCTCACCTGGAAGTTCCCTACACCAAGGTCTAGGCTATCTTAGTCTTTTTGTTGTTGTTCAGTCATTTCAGTTATGTCCAACTCTTTGTGATGCCATTTGGGGTTTCCTTGACAAAGATACTGGAGTGGTTTGCCATTTCTTTATCTGCCTCATTTTCCAGATGAGAAAACTGAGGCAAACAGGGCTAAATGACTTGCTCAGGGTCAAACAGTTTTGAATTCAGGTCTTTTTGACTTCAGACCTGGCACTCTATTTGCTATGCCACCTAGCTGACCCCTGTGTGACTTAATAATGCATAATTATCACTTTTTTCTCGGGCTAGACCTAGGATTTTATTGGTGAAAAGAACTCTAAGTGAGGAAACTCCCTCTGCCAATATATCTATTTTGAGGTTAATATCATATTATCAACAATACAATAGTATATATTGCATATTATATATAATATTGTATATTCTTATTAGATAGGCAGGTCCTGATCAGTACAAGTAATGAATTTCCTGAGGTTGTAGTCACATGTGTGAGAATTCACAATATATAAAGTATATGGAATAGGAAACATATACTGGTTTTGCTCTATAGCATCTGCACCTGGACTCCTACTGCCTCTGAAGAAACCAAAGATAAGCATCCCATAGGGGGCAATAGAGAGATGCATGGTGAGTGGGCATTAGCTACAACACATAGTGAGTAAGGAACTCTGAATGGCAAAAAGAAATGACAGAAAGAGATGATGAACTAGTCCCATGGCTTTGGTACAGGATAATGGAGGGTGACTTGAGTCCTCTACTGGTATCTTCACATTGTTGGGAGAGAGAAAGAAAGACCCTGAGAATTTTGGCTGGGCCACATGTGGCAAACTTTGGGGGAGAACATAGATTCAGGTTGCATAGGATATATGGGCATGAATGTATGTAATTTGTATCATTGAAGGGAATTTGGGAAAGGATAAGATCATAGATCCATTTGAATAACTGTTAAATGTGATGGATATACAGATTTTAGTCAAGGGCAGGTTGAACAAGATGCCCATTGAGATCCATTCCTGTATCGAGTTTCTGTGAGCTAATTATGGATCCAATCATTGACTTGTAAGTTTCCCTGGAGACTCCAAGAAGCCCAGAGGCAAGAATAGTGGATGTGTACCCAATGTAGTATACTCAAATCAAATCAAACCAAATCAACAAACGTTTATTAATCAGCTACCATGTGGTGAATTGAAAATGGTAGATGGCCAAAAGAATGAGGAAGTCTAAGCCAATGGATAGTGTCTCTTTGGAGTGACTGACTATGCATGGTGTTCAAGCTAGATAGGAAGGGGATGGATGCCAGAAAAGAGACTGAAAAACTGGAAGATCTGAGAGCTGTGGAGGAACATGAGGTTACATTGAGGACAGAGAGTAGTTTGAGTAGGAGTGAGGCTGTGAGAGAGGTGGAAGGACAGGAGGTTGTGGTCAGACAAGTCATTTCAGAGGTCAGGATCTTGGAGGTGGTGTAGTTCCGGGTGATGGTGAAGTCTAAGGTGTGGCCAGTCCAGTGGAGAACTGAAGAGTCCTTACTCATAAATAACATCAAACAACTTCTCATCTCTGATATTGGTGCTCTGGGGGATAATTTTTCAGGAGGTTCTTTTTCCATGCTCAACTGTGAGTATTCACTGTTCCTGTTAAGGATTCAGTTCCCACTGAAACTAATATGCCACCAGTGAATAGGTTATGAGAACTGGAAACCAAAGCTTAATTTGAATACTTCAAATAAAAGAGACCAAAGCTCTGAGAGATGTTTTCATAAACATTCCTCCACCCACACGCTTTGTGAAGTCTCAAAGTGCCTTCTTTTGCATTTCTACAAATTGTGGCTATTTTATTAAAAACTTTCCCACTCCCTCACCATGCTGTTATTAGTCTTTTAGAATTGGGTTAACTCCAGTGGTTACCTATATGTTTAAACATTCTTCTTCCCTAATTTTTGGATAACTCTTAACTTCCTTTCAGTTCAGTGCTTCAAAGAAAGTGCTGACACATTTTCTTAGAGGTACAAAGTCACCTGCCAGAAGGGTCTAGACCAGCAGCCTCACACTTGTTTCACATTAGGACAAGGTCATAGATGTAGAAAATAGTTTCTTCTTAGGTCCTCCATTTTATTATCATTTTCAAAAGTACAGAATGCTTCAGGAAAGGATATGGGAAATGACCCTATAGTCTGAAGATCCTCAGTCCAATTACTACTACCCTTCTTGCTTTCAAACAACATAATTCTCACAGAATGTGTATTGATGGTAGCTGAAAGCTTGGTTTGCTTTTCCTGTATATAAGCTGACCATTATTATTAGTATTTTTTCCTCTGATGGGTGAGTGCTTTATCACTAATTCTAAGATTGTCACTTCTTGCTAAGCTTCCCAATTTTTCTACTTCATAAAAAAAATTATTTTTTTTGTAAGAATCAGGTCCAGGAAATCAACTCTGCATTTCCTTTACATTTTGAAAAATGAAATGATCATTGTCAAGACAAAAATTAATTAGCTCCTTTGACTTTGTAGAGGCTTAGTGTTCTAGCAGATGTTTGAGTAATTGGATCCCTTCCCTCCCATAACTATTATAATTTGTCTCTCTGCCTTGTTTGTGATCAGTTTCCTGACCTGTTCATCTATTTCCTTCTTCTGTCTAGGTAGTTTATAGTAAATGTCAATTTACTGCAATAATGTGTAGGAAACTGACAGTGACTGTCAATTGACCATAATAATAATGTCAGTTTACTGCCATCAAGAAGGTCTCTTTATTTCTATCTTTATTGATCCTTGTACATTTTTTAAAGCCATCCTTCCTCCTTCTAACTTATATAGTCCTCCAAAATCCATAGTTTCTTATATCATAAGGTTGCTTCCCACCCTGCTTTGGGTGTTCTGTTTCTTCTTTAATAAGGTGTACCCTTTCAAGACAATAAGTTAAGTCAATAAGCATTTACTGAAAGCCTACAATGGGTCAGGTACTTGCTAAGTGTTGGGGTTACAATGAAAAGCAAAAATAGTCCTTGTTCCCAAGGAGCTCACATATATATATATATATTTTAACAAATGTTTATTAACTTCTGGTTTACATCATTCATTTCCACCAGATTTTGAGTTACAATTTTTTCCATTTTCCCCCTACCCACCATCCCAGAATGGCAGTCCCACAAGATATCCCCTCATCCAATCTGCTCTCTCCCATATCTTCTCCCATACCCCCTTCGACTTTTCCATTAGAGTAAGGTGAATCTCTGTGCCCTAATGCCTGCACATCTTATCTCTCAATTACATGCAAAATAGTATTAATAATAGTATTTATATATATTTGAAACATTTAATCTTAAGACCTCAAATTTCAGATCCATTTCCTTCCTCCCTTGTCACCCATTCCCTCTGGGGAGATAAGTAATTCAGTATGTGTTGTACATGTATAACTATGCAAAACATTACCATAGTAGACATATTGTAAAAGGCTGCTTATAATTCCCTCTCACCCATCCCACCCCCCACCTGGTCCCTTCCCTACTTTGATCCTGTCCCTCTTCGATAGTGGGTACTTCCAACCTGCCCTCCCCTCCATCATCCCCCCTCTCGTCCCCCTTCCCCCAACTCTGCTGCAGGGTGAGATATCCCATTTAGTATATGTCATTCTCTCCCTGAGCCAAATTCAGTGAGAATATGGTTTTGCCTTTTTGTCTTCCTGTTCTTCCCCTCCCCTGTAGCCACTTCCCCTTGCTTCTTCTAAATGAGATAGTTTACCCTACCCTGTGTCTCTCCCCATCTCCTCTTGCCACTTTCCTCTCTCACCTCTTAATTTCACCCCTTAAGTATCATCCATGCCCAACAAATTCAACCTATGCCCTCTATCCATGTATAACTGTAAACATATATACACACATTCACATATGTATTCATATGCCCATATACCCTTCTTCAATTATTTTCATACTGAGAAAGGTTTAATCAGTCACAGTTATTGTTTTTCCATGTAGGAATGTAAATAGGTTAACTTTGATAAGTTCCTTTTGATTTCTTTTCCCTGATTACCTTCTCAGGCATCTCTTGCTTCTTGTGTCTGGATGTCAAATTTTCTATTCAACTCTGGTTTTTTCCTCAAGAATGCTTGAAAGTCCTCTATTCCACTGAATGACCATATTTCCCCCTGAAACAAAATACTCAGTTTTGCTGGGTAGGTGACCCTTGGCTTCAATCCCAGCTCTTTTGTCCTCTGGAATATCATATTCCATGCCCTTCGATTCCTCAGTGTAGAAGCTGCCAGGTCCTTTGCTATTCTGATTGTTTCTACAATATTGAAATTGTTTCTTCCTGGCTGCTTGTAGTATTTTCTCCTTGATCTGGGGATTCTGGAACCTGGCTATAATATTCCTGGGAGTTTTCTTTTTGGGATCTTTTTTAAGAGGTGATCGGTGGATTCTTTCAACCTCTATTTTGCCCTCTGGGTCTAAAATATCAGGGCAATTTTCTTGAGAATTTCTTGAAGGGTGATTTCTAGGTTCTTTCTTTGATCATGGCTTTCAGGTAGTCCAATAATTTTTAAATTATCTCTCCTGGATCTATTTTCCAGGTCAGTGGTTTTTCCCATGAGATATTTCACATTGCCTTCTATTCTTTCATTTGTTTGGATCTGTTTAACAGCATCTTCATTTCTCATAAAGTCATTAGCTTCCATTTGCTCCAGTCTAATTCTGAAGGAATGAATCTCCTCAGTGAGCTTTTGAGATTCTTTTTCCATCTGGAAAATTTGGCTTTTTAAGGCATTCTTCTCCTCATTGACCCTTTGGGCCTCCTTTGCCATTTGAGTTAGTCTATTTTTAGGGTGATATTTTCCTCAGTCAGACTGTTGACTCTCATTTCATACTTTTCCTGCATCCTTCTCATTTCTCTTCCCAGTTTTTCCTCCACTTCTCTTATCTGCTTCTTAAGGTCCTCTATGGCCTGTAACCCACTCATATTTTCCTTTGGGGCTTTTGGAGAAGGATTTCTGACCTCACAGTCCTCCTCCTGTTCCCTGCTTAGATCCTCTTTGCCCCCAAAATAGGAGTTTAATGTTGCAATTTTCTGTTTATTTTGTTTCCTTTGCCTAGGCATGTTGCCACTTAATTACTTGACTTTTGGGCTTGTTGCCACAGTAGGACTCTGCCACCAGACAGGGGAGCTTCTGTCCCAAAGCTGGGGTCTTCACAACTTCTGGTTCTGGCAAGCTGGATACCCACCCCACAACCTCCACCTCAGACCACAATCCAGATCCAAGGAGGTTAAAGCAAGATCATTTACCCCCCAAGACTGATCTCACTGGATCTCCTTACAGTTCGCAGGCCAGGAGCTGGAGCTGCCACTGAAAATACAAAATGGCGTGTCTCCTCAGCAGCTTCTAGCCCCTAGGGGAGGAAGCCGACGCATTTCCCAAATACTGGTCCCAAAGTCCATAGGGCACTAACCTCTCACTTTGTCCTAGGCATGTCTGTGTTGATAATTCTGGAATCGCCACAGCTGCTGGTGTTCTGGGGCCCCTCCAGCCAGATGCTGGCCCGGCCACCCTGGGGCTAAAACCACAGCTCACCCAGACCTGGGCTTGGCTCTCTGGCATGCTGGGCTGTCAGCTCCCAGAGCACTGCACTGGCCCTTCCTGCAGGGCTGCTGGGCTGTATTCAGCAAGAGGTTAGCTTCTCTGTGTCGTTCTGTGGATGCTGGGGCTCCAGAAGTTGTTCAGAGTCCCCTTTTACATGTTTTGGATGTGATCTGGGGGAAGAGCACCTTGGATGTGCTGTTTCTACCAGGAGCTCATAATTTAATGAAGGTGATAACATGCAAATAGCTATATATGAATATATATATATGTATATATGTGTGTATGTTCATATCTAAGAATATATGTTTTGTATATATGAATATACAAGGTATATTCAGGGTAATTTGGAGGTAATAATCTCAGAGAGAAGGCACCAGCATTTAGGGGATCAGGAAAGCTTTCTCACAGAACATGAATTTTAACTGAGACTTAAGGCAAGCCAGGTCCTTCCAGTTCCAGTTAACCTTCTATGATACTGTATGGAGAGGAGAAGGGAAGAAAATAATTTTTTAAGTGTTAGGACTACTATGTGCTAAATGCTTTATAAATATTATCTCATTGTATATTCAATGGGAAAGTAGAACAGGACTGTGGTAGGTCTATGCAGCAGATCTTTATGGTTAGCTGGGACTCTTTCATCTCTTCTTCAATCACATGAGTGGGCAGCTGGCCTTCCCATCTGTGTGTAAGGCGGCCTAGAAGGGAGTGATCCTTTAAAGTCCTTTGAATGAATCTATTGTTCCTTGTAAAGTTTGGTTAACTTTGGCTGGGCATGTAGCCTAGAAGACAAAGATCGATTCACAGGTTTCCCGAGTGATCCTGTAAATAGCTATTTCTGAAGGAATTTGGAGATACTCAACTTCAGAGATGGGACTGGAGATGTGAACAAGAGAAAAGCCAGCAGATACATATATTTATCTGGGCACAGTGTTGTATTTATCTGGGCACATATCTTATCTCTTCTGCTTGACTATAGCCACTTGGTTTCCAAAGGGCATTCTGATATTATGGTCTTTATAACCCCACTAAGTCTCACAGAGGTGGTAGTAATTATCCCCATTTTATAGATGAAGAGGTGTTAATAGTACAAAGTACACTCTGGATTTGGAGTCTTAAGATCTGGTCTCAAGTTCTGACTCCCTGTGTGACCTCAGGAAAGTTACCTGACCTGTCTGGGCCTCAGTTTTCTCATCTGTAAAATGAGAGGGTTGCATTAGATCAGGAGTTTTTAACTTGGGGTCTGTGAATAGATTCCAGAGCAATTAATCAACAAGCTTTTATTTGATGCCAGCCCAGTGTTAGGTTCTGGGGATACACATGCAAAAATGGATAGCCTCTGTCCTCAAGAGACTTGCATTCTATTTGTAAGATACAGCATCTGTAGGACTTGTGGGTGGCCAGAGAAGGGAGGCTCTTGGCTAAACAGGCTAAGACTCTCCCAATCCTAGCCCAGTTTGTCTTCTACACCAGTACATGCCTCCGTCTTGTTCCACAATCTTAATAAAACTCTATAGCATTGACATCTACAATTCCCTCTGCTACCGAAGCAAAGTAAGAAAATTCTGCAATCTCTGAAAACAGGGTGTGTGCCAAGTAACACCTCACCATCAAGAAATCAGGAGGCTAGTTTGTATTCTACAGAAATAGCCTAATCTTTGCAAACCTCTGGAGGGGTGCGGAAAGAACACTAATAAAACATTTTCCTCTTGGCCTGATGACTTTTATGTGTGTAGGCACAGAGATATATAGATATGAGGAAAATAGATTGAGGATCATTTAATAATGATTGAATTGAGAATGATTACACTCTTATCCCCACAGTCATCCATACATAGGGGGTTTGCAGTCCTGTTGGACGTGGATAAGTCACAGGTTTTTAGTAGAGGGCTAACACAAGCATTCTTTGTATTAAAAATGGGTGATGCCTACTGCTGATCCTCTGGACTTCATCACGATGGCCCCACTGCAGTTATTTCCTTCTGTCTCTTACCCTCTTTTAGCTGTTTTATGGAAGATATTTTCCCTCATTAGAGTAGAAGCTCTTTTAAGGTAGTGAGGGTTTTGTTTTGTTTTGGCTTGTATTTCTATCTCCAGTACTTAGTAGTTTCTCAGAACATAAAAATGTTTAATAAATATTTGTTGATTTGATTTGTTGACATGTGAGAGGGTAGTATGGTGTGCTGGATAAAAAGAGGATCTTTGATCCAGAAGGAACAAGGTTCACAGTCTTAGCCCTGACACACACTAGTTAAATGTTTCTTCAGGTATTTTTTGCAACTCAAAATAGAAGTCATGATTGCATTGTTGGTCTGCCTGGTTAGAGGGAGTTTCCACACTGGGAGTCCTCTCCCAATATTGGAATCACAGTTCTGTACTCCCTCCCTTAATCCTTTCAGAAAAGGATATGGCCACTTTTTAGAGATATTGGAGAGATAATTGTTCAGTTACAGGGTATACTAGATGGTCTCTGAGGGTGTTTTTGGCTCTGATATTTTGTGACACCATGATACCTCCTACCTGTGTGACCTTGGATAAGTCAATTTACATCCATGGGCCTCAGTTTCCTCACCTATAAAATGAAGGAGTTGGACCAGATGGCCTCTGAGGTTCCTTCCAGTTCTGGATCCCTATGGGCTATCTTGAAGGACTGCTCTTATGAGGAAATACTTTGCTCCCCATACTTTTCCTTCAACAGCCAGAAGGCATAGTGATAATAGCTAATGACCCCGTGCAGTAGGAATAGATCTCCCTTTTCCAAATATTGGAAGGAAAGGGACTTATAACTTTCGTCCCTGGGCACCATCAGGAATTTATTCATTGATATTTACATTTAGGAAGTGAATTAAAAGATGAATAAAATGCCTTTTCAGAATCATATGGGCTCAGAGTTGAAAGGGACCTTGGAAGCCTTCCCAACTTGAATCAATCCTTGAATATAAATACTTATGAAATATAAACATATACTTGAAAATCAATCTTATTTGCATCACACCTAAGTAGGGGGTCATCCTACCTTCATTTGAAGGTCTCCCACTATCTAAGATAGCCCATACCACTTCTGGACAATTCTAACTGTTAGGAAGAGTTTTACTGACCTCAAGCTTACATTTGTCCCTTTTCAGCGTCTACTTTTTGCTCCTGGTCTATCCTTTAGGGCCAAAGCAAAAAAAGCCTAATCCCTCTTTTACACAATACATCTTTAAATCCTTGAAGATAGTTATCCTATATCTTCTCATGTCTTCTTGGAAGCTAGGTGGTACAGTGAATAGAGCTCTGTGCCTGGAGTCAGGAAGATCTGAGTTCAAAACAGCCTCAGATATTTCATAGATGTGTGATCTTGGGCAAGTCACTTAACCTTTATTTGCTTCAGTTCCCTCTTCTGTAAAATGGGGATAATAAGGGGCACCTACCTCTTAGGCTTGTTGTGAGGATCAAATGAGATAATATCTGTAAAGTATAAGTGTTAGCTATTATTAAGATGCAAAGAAGGGGCGGCTAGGTGGCGCAGTGAATAGAGCGCCCGGCCCTAGAATCAGAAGGACCTGAGTTCGGAGCCGGCCTCCGACACTTAATCCATACAAACAAAAACCTAGCCGTGTAACCTTGGGCAAGTTACTTAACCCCAATTGCCCTAAAGGGGCGGCTAGGAGGTGCAGTGAGTAAGAGCGTCGACCTCGGAGTTGGGATGACCCGAGATCAGATCCGGCCTCAGAAAATGAGCACCCATGCATAAGTAATAATGACTAGCCGTGTAACCTTGAGCAAGTTACTTAACCCCAATTGCTTTAAAAAAAAAAAAGATGCAAAGAAGCAGATTTAGGCTTGATATCAGGAAACAGCAACAACAAAACAAATTTCTGAACAACAAGAATCATCTAACTTGGTAACAAGCTGCCTTGGGAGGTGGTGGGGTCCTCTGACTCGGAAGACTTCAAGCCAACATTAGGCGGCCTCTTGTTAACAAAGTTGTAGAAGGGATTTTGGTCAGGTATGGTTGGACTGGCTGCCTCAGAAAGTCCTTTCCAATTCTGTGATTCTCTGGGACTTTTTATCACATCACTTCTAGTGTTATGAATTGTCATCCTCCTTGTTATAATCTGCTTTTTTTTGTCCTGAATTTCAGACAGAACTCTAGGTCATGGACCTATGATCTCATGCCATTTATTACATGTTTCTGACACAAGTCTAATCTTTATTAAGTGTTATATGTCAAGGATTTACATCCCTTGGAAAATCAATTCCTTCCTTAAAATATGCCAAGCAAACCAAGAAGGTGTCTTTAAGCCCTGTTGTATTAAATTAGTTGAATTCTCTTATTTTATTTAAAAAGAATCAATAAAAATAACAGAGAAGTTATTGAGCAGAGTTCTCCAGGTGGCATCTCTCTCACCTCCCTTGGATGGTTTAGAAAAATGGCTGTTCAAATAAATCTTAATGTGTACCATGCATAGAGTGAACAGGAAAATTTTTATCTTTTCATCAGTTCATCTTTAACTTTCTTTCTGGCAAATCCATCAATGCACTTTTATTGAATGCCTCCCTTATACAGCATGGCTCTTTTTTAGAAGGGCTTGATGGGGCAAAGGGGAAGGAACTTGTGCCTAGGGGTGGGGGGTGGGGAAGCAGAACTGGAACCCCCAGAGAGACACCCTTCCTCTCTTTGACCCACTCTTCCCTCCTCCCCAAAGGTGGGCTCTGCTCTTATACTGGGCCCACAGAAGCAGAGGGTGTAGTGGAGAAACAATGATGGGTCTGCAATCAGAATCAGTCAAATGTCAGTCAATACAGATTTATTGAGCACCTACTGTGTGCTAGCTGCAAATCACTAGGAATACAAAGAAAGGCAAAAGCATTTCCTGTCTCAAGGGACTCAGACTAATGGGAGAGACTATGTACAAACAACTGTGTATAAATAAAATCTATCTATCATCTATCTATCTATCTATCTACTCACTAATCTAGGCATTCATTCCTTTATCCATCCTCATGCATGTATACAATCTACTCTGTACATATATATGTACCTATATGTTTGTATATGCACATACATGTTTATATACATGTATATAATTATATATATGTGATTAAACTGGAGGTTATCTTAGAGATCTCAGGGCAGTGACACTGGCTTTGAGAGGAATTGGAAAAGGCTTCTTGTAAAAGGTGGTATTTAGCTTATATTGAAAGGAGCCAGGGCAACCTTGAGGTAGAGACAAAAAGCAGATTTGAATTCCTAAGCTGTCATTCTCTGTGGGACCTTGGGTAAGTCATTAGCTTCTTTCGGGCTTAGTTTTCTCATTTCAAATTGAGAGGGGCTTGCACTAGATGACCTCCAAAGTCCCTTCCAAGTCTAAATCTGTGATCCAGAGAAGCCCTTCCTCTGTCTCTGGCTCATAGATCTTTCTCTGCTTGTCCTAAATGCTGGTGTTCATGATTCAGTCCTCCAGGAGAGCAGCACTGTCCTCAGAATCATTTCAACCTGTCTGTCTTCACTTTTCAGATCTCCATCCTTTGGTTGTTTCCAAGGATGTGAGATTTCCTTGGTGGGCACATCTTCCGTTGACATACATTCCCTTTCCTTGGCTCCTTACTAAGCAGTCTCCCTGATTTTTTTCTGGATGGTCCTGCATTTTTTTTTTTTTTGCACAGGCAAAGCAAAATAAAGAATTGCTTAATTACCTGGTTAACTTGGAGTTAGTAAAAGCATTTATTAAATGCTTACTCTGTGAAAGGCATAGTGCTAAGTGCAGAGGATACAAAGGAAGGTAAAAATAATCTCTGCACTTATAGAGCTTACATTTTAATGGAAATATGCCTAAATGATCTGATTAGTTAGTTTCAAAGGATTGCTTTTGTGTTTTTTATTTTTTCCTCACATCTCACAGGTAACAAGAAGGCATGGAGGAAAGACTTTGCTTTGAAGTCAGAGGTCTTGGGTTCGAATCCCACCTTTGAAGTTTATTTCCCATATAATCTTGGGCAATTCACTTAATCTCCGAGGGCCTCACTTTCCTCATCAGTAAAATGGGGAGTTTGGACCATACGGCCTCTGAGGTCCCTTACAGAGGTCCCTTATAGAGCTATTATGTATTGGTATACACATATATAAAATAAATGCAATATAATAATAATAATAATAGGTGATTGAAAGAGAGCTAATAGCTAGGGAGGACAGTGAGGGGAGGAGGAATAAGTACTTATTGAATGCATACTATGTGTCATTATGATCTCATTTGATCAGAATCAGGAAAGGATTCATGTAGATCATGGCATTTCCACTGAGTTTTGAAGGAAAATGGAGATTCTAAGAGACAGAAGGGAGAAGTAATGTATTCCAGGCATGGGGAAACAGTTTGGGCAAAGATGGTGGGGATGTAAGCCCCCAGGCCAGTAACAGGAGTTGCTTCTGTTTATTGGTGGAGGTCAATGCCCAGGGGGCCCTTGTGTTTGGACCTTCCTTTAAACAGGCTTCCAGAGTCTACAGCCATACTCACTGCCTGACCAGTCATGAAAATAAAAGATTGCCTGTCTCTAAGGAGGAGGATTGGCCTTTCTGAAGAAAGGACCCAAGTGGGTTTGGCTGAATATGTCAGTGAATATGCTTAGTAATGAAGGCTAGAGGGGCCTTGACCTTGAACTTAGCAAATAGTGGCCTCTCAGAGTGGGAAGGGATATTAGATATTTTCCAGGCCAATCCCCAACTTGGCAAATAACACCCAAATGCAATTCAGGTCCTGGAGAAGAGAGAAAAGCCCTTAGTCTCCAAAAACCATAACCATTCCCAAAGCAAGGTAAGGATTTGGTAGGTAGGTTGGGGAAGGAGTTAATAATTTTAGTAGAGGGCCAAGTAGTTTGGATACAAAAGAAAAGACTTTATAAGATTTAGCCTGTAGTGAAACAATATTTGTGATCATGCTGTATATCTGTTTCCAGCATTCTTCCATGATTAGTCCCTCTTTGGACTTTACTCCTTTAACAGAGAGGTAAAATGAAAGTTATCTAGATAGATAGCTAGGCAGATAGAGCATTTATTAGAAGCTTGCTATGTTCCAAGCATTGTGTTGAGTGTTGGAGATACAAGCAAAAGGAAGCAAGATAGTTCCTGCCCTCAGGGAGTTTACATTCTAGTTAGAGCTCTAATTTCTACAGCAATATAAGATTTTCAAGGCAGTTTCCTAAGTACAACATTGGGAAGTAGGTAGTTCTAGTATTATTAACTCAATTTTATAGATGAGGAGTAGTAGCCTGGGAGACAGAAGGAGAACTAAGTTAGAATCATAGGATCATATACTTAGAATTAGAAGGGACTTTTGAAGTTGTGGAGTCCATCTCCTTATTTCATAAATGAAAGCAGAGGCCCAGAGATATTAAAACATTACTCAAGATCATAAGAGCTAAGTCTAAAGCAGCATTCAAACCCAGGCCTCCCAGAATACAAATATATCTGTTCACTTTGCTGCAGTGCCTCCTATGAGGAAATCCTGGGCAAATAACTTTGTTTTTTTTTTTAAATTAAAAAATTGGGGGCACAAATAATTTGACTTTTCTGGGCCTCTGTTTTCTATACATTTAAGAAATTTTATAGCAATTTGTCTGCAAAAAAGATCTGGGGATTTTAGTGGACTGAAATCTTAATGAGTAAATAGTATGATGAGAAAGCCAGTGCAATATTGAGGAGGCAAGGATGAGGGAGGTGATGATCCTAGGGTTTTCTGCCTTTTTGAGTCCTTCTGGAGTATTGTGTTTAGTTTTGGGTACTAAATTTTAGAATATTGATCAGCTACAGTGTCTACTGGATGGCATCCAGGGTGATGAAAAACATTAAGTTTATGTTATATTATGACCTGTTGAAAGAACTAAGGGTACTTAACCTGGAAAGAGAAGTCTTAGAGGTCTAAATATAGCATTAACTGTTTTTAAGCATTTGAAGACCTGTCATGTAGAAAAAAAGATTAGACTTAAGCTTGATTTTTAAGAGGGAAGAACCATAAATACTCATTGGAAGTTGATGAAAGGTAGATTTAGGTTAAATATAAATATATTATTAGAAATAATTGTGTATTTTAAGCCTATGAGCAACCTAAAGTTCATATGGTTCTCTCCTTGACAACTTTGGGGAATTTATTTTAGATAAAAGCTTAAGAGGACATTCACAATTGCTCTGAGTTCCCATAAGGAAAGTTCCTAACATTTGGACTGTGGTTTGGTTCTTTGCCTTTTTTGAGGGGTTGTTATTTAGTCATTTTCAGTCGTGTCCAACTCTTTGTGACCCCATTTGGGGTTTTCTTGGCAGAGACACTGGCATGATTTGCCATTTTATTCTCCATCTCATTTTATAGATGAGGAAACTGAGGCAAACAGGGTGAAGTGAATTGTGTAGGGTCAGCCAGCTAATGAGTGTCTGAAGATGAGTCTTCCTGACTCCAGGCCCAACAGTCTAACCACTGTGTCACCTAAATGAACATGTATCTCTATTTAACCCTTGCCTCTTTGTGGTTGAGGCAAAATTCGATTTCTCAGGAACATTTGAATAATGAAGCAGCACTGCATGAAACATATTATAAAATTTGGAGACAGATAAGCAGTGCATGGGAAGCTGGGCAAGGAATACACATTTTTGGAACTTCCCCTAGTTCTTGAGTAGGTAGGTATTAATGGTGGCATCAGACTAGTCTTCTCCAAGATGCTTGTAAGCCAATGGTTTCCTTTGACCTCCCTTTTCTGCCACAACTCCAACTTTTTCTTTTTAAAAATTTGTATTTATTTATTTTTAAATTTATGGAATAAAACAAGCATTTCCAGAATATAGTATAATTTTAAAAAGTTGTCTCTGAGCTGCTGGTCCTTGCTATCTCAGTTCAGTATGGCCCTACTTCTTTGTCTCTACTTCTATAATTTTAGAACTAGAATATTGGATTCTGAGATAGTCTCTCTCAAGTTTCTCAGGGTATGCCCAAGCCTCTCCCAAAATGGCTTTGCTTGAATCAAGGAGGTGTACAGGTCTTTTTCACACCCAGTTCTGATTTATACAATTAAGGAGTGTTCTTACCTAGCAAAAGTATTATTAAGTGAGTGGAATAACCTCAGAAGTCCTATATTTACAAAAGTAAATACTAGGAAAAAAATTAAAACAATTCAAAGCGACTGCCTCAAGGGGTAATTTATTCACCCTCACTGGAGGCCATTAAAAAAAAAATCCAAAACTTGGATGGTCATTTGTCTGCTGAGTTGTTCAGGAGACCCATGACCTAGATGGCTTCTGTTACCCCCTCCAACTCTGAGATTCTCTGATGACATGACCAATGTTCTCTATGGCTTTTTCCCAGTCTGTGATTCTTATTGCTGTATGAGGAAAATGCTTTATTATTAGGATCCTGTCCAACTGTGTCCAGTTGGAGCCAACAACTCTTACATACTTGTCACCAAAGAACCAGTGAGGAGATTGGATTGTTCAATCCTCTTCCTTATAGAAAGGTGGGTTGTGTTTTCATGAAGGACTCCAGAGAAAACAAAACTGATGGCTCTAGCAGTCTGTCAGGATTTAGACAATGAATAAAAAAAGGGTGGGGAGAGAAGAAGAAGCAGAGAGAGTGAGATGGTTTTTCGAATAAAGATGAATAGGATCTAAGCAGCCATTCAATGTATCTGTGGGAAATGTAACCCATTCATCTTGCCACCTTCCACTTAGAGAAGTCATCTCTCTGCCTGGGATGGATGCATTTACAAGGTCTGTGGTCATGAAGTATCACACTCCTGGAGTCCATGCACTTGATAAATGAACCCTTAGGGCCAGACACTCAATACTGATGGATGATGGCTTTATCTGCATTAAGTAGGCAGTATCTTTTCTGGTTCTCTTGGTTTTCTGCCATCAACAAAACTTCTAAAGCTTCTACTTATGGTTGGGGAGTTCTGCTGAGAAACGCTAGCTGAAGGGGCTCCAAGAAGGTCCCCCTCTCATGCTGACAGTCTGTGGCTTCCATTGATGGTCTGTGTAGCTCAGGCTTGTCAATTCAAAACAAAATAACATCTCTACACATATTCTGTTTCATCTCAGTGGGGCAAATGAAAAAGCATCAATTTCAGACCAACTAAAATTAAATTAACACTTGTTTATAAGCAGTTTTGCCTAGTATAAAGCTACCCTTGGACCCAGGTTCAAGTTCTGATACTTTTATCTATTGGCTGTGTGACCCTGGACAGATTATTTAACCTCTCAGGGCCCCAAGCAACTCTAAAGGACTCTAAGTTACTGAGAAGGTGTTGAATTGAACTGGGAGAGAATATTTCCTTACCTGGGAGTTCTCCATTGTGATGAATGAAAAACCCTGAGAGACAGAGTTTCTGGGTAATTAATAATTAATTTATTAATTAAGCTAGCTGGCAATCAATAAATTTATGGTCAGTGGTTTTTCTTGGTAACTAAACATCCCCAGTAGAGACCTGGAGAACCTTAAATGCCTTTCTGAGAGGGAATACTCCAATAAGTGAAAATCAGCCCTGATTGGTGGACATCTAATGAGGAGGTGGGCTAGAAGTCTTTAGCTCCTCCTGCTGAGAATGTGGCTTGATCATGAGACTTAGAAGCAGCCTCTAGCAATCTGGGTAGGGGATTCCATCACCATCCAGACCTCTATCTGTGGCTGGTTTTCTCCTTCATGAGCTGGGTCACAAATAAACTCTAATGGAGTGGTACCAGGAGAGGGGCTCCTTTCCCCAGGGTAAGCACTCACTCAGGCTGGATTCTGTATATACTCTAAACAGAAATTGGTTCTTCTAGTTGGGTAGGGTCCTACCCAAGATTGACAAGCACATTGCTTGAGGGCTAGGAATAATCTTATCAAACAGACTTTATTTTATTTTATTTTCAGATTGCTCAATTCATTCATTTTCCCCCTTTTAAATAGTATTTTATTTTTTCCAATTACATATAAAGACAATTTTAAATATTAATTTTTTAAATAAAAATTTGAGTTCCAAATTTTCTCCCTCACTCCTTTCTCTCCCTCCTCCCTAAGATGGTAAACAATTTGATATAGGCTATATGTATGCAATCCTGTAAAACACATTTCCTTATGAGTCATGTTGTGTAAGAAGAAACAGAACAAAAAAACCCCTACCAAAAATGAGGGAAGTGAAAATACTATGCTTCTATCTGCATTCAAACTCTGTAGTTCTTTCTCTGGATATGGATGGCATTTTCCATCATAAGTTTTTTTGAATTGTCTTAAATCATTGTATTACTGAGAAGAGCTAAGTCTATCATAGCTGGTCGTCTCACAATGTTGCTGTTATTGTGTTCATTGTTCATAGACTGACTTTAACAAGAGCTGGGCCCTAATGAGGAAATTATTTAACAATTAGTTCTTAATATAAAAGTATAATAATTTCTCTTACCATACCAATGAAATAATAAGGAAAGGAATTCCCTAACCCAGGTCCCTTTCCCTATCATTAAGTCATACAATGAAAAGAACACTGGATTTAGAGTCAGAGGACCTGGAAGAATCAAATCCTGGCAAGTCACTTATTCTTTCATGACAAAGTTGGTGGAGGAGAGTTCTGAAGTCCCTTCCAGCTCTAAATATATGACCCTATTAGCCTAAGTCCTTGCTATGTATAAGACCCTGTATTAAATGTTGGGGTTAAAATTATTTTAAAAAATCTTTTATACTTCCTGCTCATTGGCACTTTGTGAAACTTTAAAAGCTCCTTATTCAATTCAATAAAATGCATTAAGCACCTACTATGTGCTAGGCACTGTAAATGTAACATTGTTAGAGACAGTATGAAGTAATTGGATAGAGCCCTGGCTTTGGAATCAGGGAGACCTAGGATTAAGTCTTGTCTCAGATATTTACTAGTTATGGGCAAATTACTTTGTACCTCTGTATCTTGATTTCCTCCTTTGTAACACAGAGATGATAATGTTTTTTCCCCTTAAGTTCAGAATAAAATAAAATTTTAAGAATAATGGTATTGAGATCATGGGACTGTTTTGAGAATCAGAATAGCCAATATGTACAAAGCAGTTTGTAAACTTTAAGGCATCTTAGACATACTGACTATTGTTAGAATTGCCACATTCAAAGGGGAATAGGAAGAAAGACAAACCTTTGGACCCATTCAATGCAATTTACCCGGCATTTATTACTGGGAGCTAGCAGGGCACAGTGCTCTAAGGTTTGCAAAGGGATTTACTTAAGGAATCTCATCTGATTCTCACAATAAATCTGTGATGCAGGTGCTATTGTTAACTACTATTTTACAGATAAGAAAATTGAGGCTGAAAATAGACAAGTCAATTACTATCAAACTCGGGTTTTCCTGTCTCCCAAGTTCAGAGTGATAGCTACGATGTCAGTCAGTCAGTGGTTGGTCAATATGCATTTAGTAAGCACCTACTATGTGCCAGGCACTATGCTAAGTGCTAGGGATACAAGAAAGAGGCACGAGATAGCCCCTGTCCTCAAGGAGCTTACAATCTAACGGGGGAGACAACACACAAACAGATAGATACGAACAAGCTATAGACAGGACAAATAGGAAGTAAATAAGAGAGGGAAGGCAGTAGAAGTAAGAGGGGTTGGGGAAGGCTTCCTGGAGAGGCTAGGATTTTATTTGGGACTTAGAGGAAGCCAGGGAAACCTGGATGGAGATGAGGAGGAAGAGCATTCCAGGCATGGCAGATGGCCAGAGAAAACGCATTTAGTAAATGCTGGTCAACTTGACCTGCCTTGGTGTTTGTATTCCCAGTCCTTAGTACAGCGTCTACTGAGCATTTAATAAACCCTCATCAATTACACTTGGTGGAGGTGGGATATAAAACCAAGCCCTGTATCCATGGCTAGCTTACTTTGTTCTGTCATATCATCTCCCCAGAGGACACAAGCTGGTAAATGCAAAGTGCATTCTGAATAATGCAAAATGGAAAAGTGGATGGGGCACCAGACCCAGAGTTGGGAAGTTCTGAGTTCAGATCCTTCCTCAGACACTTACTGGTTGTATGATCCTAGGCAAGTCACTTAGTGTCAGTTTTCTGATCTATAAAATGAGTGACTTGCATAGGACAACCTCTGAGGTGCTTTCCAGCTTGAAATCTATGACCTTTTGTTGCAATGGGTGAGTGCATTTATGGGTGAGCATATTAACAACAGAGAAATCTGGGAAGGTCTCATGTAGTGTTCTTTGTTGTTCAGTTGTTTTTCAGTCATGTCTGACTCTTTGTGACTCTATCTGGGGTTTTCTTGTCAAAAATACTGGTGTGGTTTGCCATTTCCTTCTCCAGCTCATTTTACAAGATGAAGAAACTGAGGAAAATGGGGTTAAGTGACTTGCCCAGGGTCACACAGCTGGTAAGTATCTGAGGCCAGATTTGAACGAACGACTTCATGACTCCAGACCCAGTGCTCTATCCACCATAGCACCTAGGTGCTCCTCATGTAGAAGGCAGGTCCTGAGTAGTCTAAATATATTCCACTTAAGGCATTAAGGCCTTCAGAATCACTATTATGCCCTCACTGTGGTTTGAATGTTATTCCCCCTAACACATAGATATAGACACAAACACACACACATATACACAGACACAAAGACAGACAGACAGACACACACACACACACACACTTTCTCAGCAGGCAGAATAACTGGTCCCAACCCTGAAAAACTTGCTGAATTTGCCAATGGTGCTGAGCCCAAAGCCATCCACCTCCTCTCATGCCTTCTTGCTGAGCTCCGCCATTTTGAGAGGAGTGGGAGGCAGCTGTGTCTCCAGGTCATGGCAGATTTATTTACTGTGTGTTCAGTCTGTAATCGTTTTATAACATCCCCCCTTTGTCATGGTGACAGTCCTCAGGAGAGCTGGATGCAGCTTCATTTCCTCCTACTCCTCCATCCTGAAGGCCTGGTATTGATCTTGTCAGTATTAGCACAGGATGGGGGGAGAGGGGAAGGAAGGGTATGCAGAGCCACTGTCCCAGCCAGCAAATCACTCCTCTGGGATGAGAGAATTAAGGTTTGGCCTTGATGTTGAGGGATCAAGTGGGTCAATGGTTTGGCATGTGAGTTCTCACAGTGAGGAGGGTAGTTTTATGTGTTCTCCTTCTGAAACAATGGGCTGACTCCCAACAGGGGGAGGCGGCATCATGTGTGCTCTTAGGAGGCTCCCTGAGCCCAGATGGCCTAATGGGAATCCACACCCAGCATTTCTAATTGGGGTCATCTCTGAGTCATAGATGGAGAGCTGGAAGAGACCTTGGAGACCTTCTAGTCAAACTCACCCCCCCCCCCACATTTTACAGATAAGGAAACTGAGTCCTAGAGAAGGGAAGTAGTTTACTTGGTATCACACAGCTCTGTGATTTGAGGCAGGGTTCGAACCTTTGTCCTCTTCATCCCAAGTCCAGTGCCCTCTCTGCTCCCCTATTCTATGCTGCCTTTCTACAGATGGTCTGGTAGTTCAGTGGTGGGCCTTCTGCTGAGAGGGATTGTCCAGATGTGGCCTGTTTACCGCTGCTAAGACTTGAAAATGTTTTTGTGGCTTGGAAGACTTAACTGTGTCAACCTCTCCCTTTGCCAGTGACTTTTCCCAAGGTCCACTCTCACACACTCTGGACTTTATGAAGGCCAGAAGGGTTGAAGACTAATTCCCCTGGATATTGTGGACTCTAGGAAAGCAGAGATCTTCTTTTCTACTGCTTCTTATCTAGAAAAAAGAAATTCAAAGAAATCCAAATCATTTAACTCTTCCTCAATCTCAGTGTCATCATCTGTAAAAATGGGGATAAAAATATTTACCTTGGGGCAGGTAGGTGGCACAGTGAACAGAGCACTGACCCTGGAGTTAGGAGGACCTGAGTTCAAATCCGGCCTCAGACACTTAACACTTACTAGCTGTGTGACCTTGGGCAAGTCACTTAACCCCAATTGCCTTGCCTTCCCCCCACAACATCTACTTCTGAGGATTGTTGTGAGGATCAAATTTGAAAACTCGGGTAAAGTGCTTTGTAAAACTTAAAGTGATTGTGTTTGTATGAAATATATGTGTATATATATATGCTAGCTATCCTCCCCCTCCTCCTTCTCGTCATCATCATCACTGTTATAGATATATTGCTTGAAATGGATACAGATCCATCCAGGAATGCTGATCTGTGCCATGGCTGCCCTTAGGTACAGCTTTCTGTTGACATCTTGAGGATACCATTGGAGCAGGCCATCACGGGGGCTATTCTATGGTTATTCAGAGTGCCAACCTATTTGTGAGTGTACCACACTCACACCTGCCATGGGCCTCTCCATTACCCTCAAAGTTATCCTTCCTTCTCCAGCACCTTCATGTCTCCATGGCTTAGAGCCATAAACCAATGGTAGACACTTGTTCTATGATTCCTTCCTCTCCTTGCCTCCTGGTTTCCCTGGCTTCCTTCAAGACCCAGTTCAAATCACCCCTTCTGGAGGAGGCTTCTTCTGGTCCCCTCAGCTGCTAATACTTTCTTCTCAAAGACAACCTTCTATTTGCACTGTGTAGAGAAGATGATATGGCTAGAGAGTGTCATGGAAGCACTGAGCGTGAACTTGGACAGATTTCAAGAGACAGTGGAGGATGGAAGGGCCTGGCAGGCTGTGGTCTGTGGGACCCCAAAGAGCTGGACATGACTGAATGACTGAACAACAACAACAACAACAACAACAACAACAACAACACAACAACAAGAAGAAGACAGGTTGTTTGTATGTAATTGTTTCCATGTCGGTTCCCTCAATAGACGGGAGCTGCTAGAGGGTAGAGACTATGTTTTTGCCTTTCTTTGTGTCCCCAGCATTTAGCATAGTTCTGACCCAGAATAAATACTTAATAAATGCTGGTTGACTGATATTATATCTATATGGCTTTAAGGTTCACAAAGCAATCAGGCATCATCTCATTTGATCCTCATAATCCTATAGGGCAGGGACTGTTATTATCTGTATTTTACAGATGAGGAAACTGAGTTGGAGAGAGCTAAAGTGACTTGTCCAGGGTCATAGAGCTAGTGAACATCTGAGACAGGATTTAAACCCACGCTTTCTTGGTTTCTAGTACAGCACCAGTGCCACACATGCACACATATAGTATATAAATTAATCACATGCATATCTGAATTAACATGGATAATTGATACAATATTGGAAGACCTGGGTTCCTATTTTGTCTCTGATATTAGTATATGTGAATAGACAAGTCTCTTCTCTGATTCTGAGACAGCAGTCTAAGAACTCTGTTAGCTGCAGACAGATTGTGATTTGTTCAGATGATGGGCATGGTGGTGGTGGGGGGGCATTCTCACATGCAAGAAATCTCAGTTCCTCAATGTACAAATGTAGACATTTATATATTTAGAATACACCTCTGCTGTGAACCTTTAGCCTGGGGCTCTGAACAGCTGGAAAACAGGAATGGAGATAAGCCATTTGACAGGAGTAAGTAGCTTACAAACTAATAGGAAATAATGGAAACGGGGAAAGTTGCAGGGTTACAGACTTACTTTTCCCGTTCCTGTTTCTCCATGTGAATTATTTGCCTACCGTGCTGCCTAGGCTAGAAAGAGAAGGTCAACGAGAACCAAGGCTCTACATGGCCAGTGGGACTTCTTGGACGTGAGCTGGGTCCCTAGCCATGAGATTTCTGCTTTTTTGGGGGGTGAGGGAAGGAAAGGGAATGTATGAAATTAAAATTCTTGGAGCCTTGAAGGATTCTTTAGACATAGTGGCTTCACTTCACGATAGGACTTAGGCAACAGGCGATAGGGAAAGTCAACCTGTGACCCATATTAAAACTTTCTTCAAAAATTCCTCAAGGGAAGAGGGATTTGTTTTTTAGCTATGGATTGGACAAGATGATTTCAGGCTCGCTTCTTGTTTGGAGATTCTATTTGTTCAGTCATTTTTAAGTTGTGTCCGACTCTTTGTGATTCCATTAGGGATTTTTTTGAAAAAGATACTGGAGTCTTTTGCCATTTCCTTCTCCAGCTTTTTTTTTTTTTTTTTTTTTACAGATGAGGAAATGGAGACAAACAGGATTAAGTGATTTGTCCAGGGTCACACAGCTAGTAAGTGTCTGAGGCCAGATTTGAATTTAGGGAGGTGGATCTTTCTGACTCCAGGCAGGTCACTCTGAGCCACCTAACTGCCTTTAGAGATTCTAAGATTCTCTAATTTTATTGAATACTGACTGCCCACTTACTAACTGAGAGACAAATGGGCAACCTCCTAGAACCTCAGGTAAATCTCTCTTAGCTTCTAATTTTTATAATATGACTTGTGATTTTTAACAAAATTTTTAACAAAAAATTTTCCAATAAAACCAAGAATCCTTGACTCATTGGTGTAGTTCATGAATTCATAGTTGGGAGGACCCTTATTCAAAATCTGTCATTTTCAGATAAGGAAACTAACATCTGAAGAGGGGAGGTCATTTGACCAAAGTCTCATAGATAGTAAGTAGCAGAATCAAAATTCCAAACCTGGTTCTCCAGTGTTAGAACCATTATTCTTTCCAGTTTCCAACGTGGCCATGCTACTATTTTTCTCCTGAGGTTTGCTTGAAAGGACTTGGGCTGTACAGCTTGAGTGCTAGTGATTTCCATGATTGCTTTCTTCAAGTATTTGAAGGACTGCCCTGTGCCTGAAAAATTCAATTTTTTCTGTTTGGCCCCTGAGGGCAGGAATAACACCAAGCAATGGAAGTTTCAGAGAGGCATATTTAACTTTGATGCCAGGAGCACAATTAGAGCTGGACACCAGTGGACATTTTCAAGGAAAGGTTGTGTAGTCACTTTCTGGGTATGTAACGTGCAAAGGGGATGATTGGTGATATTGGTGAGTTGGGCTAGATGGCCTATGAAGTCCCCTCCAATTCTGAGATTCTTTGAGTCTGTATTGTATTGAACAGAGACTTGCTACCTTCCTCAACTTTTCTATGCCATTGATTTTTTTTAAAGTAGACTGATGAATGTATGAGAATTGGGCAACCACTTTGTAAAGGAATTCATATTGTCATGCATAGGAAAAAATGAACAGAAGAGGAGGATAATGAATTGAGAAAAAGAAAAAGAGGAGGAAGAGGAAGAAGAAAGATGATGACAATATAATTAAATGAGCTTTGACTGTGGAGTCAGAGAGCCTAGCTTTAAATCCTGTTTCTGTGCTTACTAACTTGCATAGCCTTGGGCAAGTAATTTAAATTTCTCATGTCTCAATTTCCTTATCAGTAAAATTAGGAGGTTATATTATATGGCCTCTAAGGTCCCTTATAGTTCTAGAACTATGATACCATAGGGAGCTACCTTACTTAGAGGCATCTAATGCAAGCCTCTCTCTTTTAATAAGAGGACATAAATAGGCATATAGAAGTGATGTGATAAGAAGAAGAAACAGACCCAGGAAGTGAGGAGACTTTTCCAGAGATATACAAGCAGTAGGAAGAAGAGGCAAGATTTGAATTCAAGTCATTTCAATCCAAGTACCAGTTTACCATACTGACTCCCCACCCTGATATTCAAGAGACTGGTACCATCTTTATACTCAATTCTCACCTACTTATTTTTAGCTATAACTAGTCTTGATCACTGGAGGACTGATGTATGGAAGGTCCTTTAAAAAGTTATTTTCAAGGATTTGAATCCACAATGCCAGGAAGAATGGAAATACACGGCAAAAGGAGGTGACATGAAATTGGCCTCCCTGGCTTGGGTGCACAGTGCAGAGGACTATGCTTGGCTTCTGTGCCAGCCGGTACAGAAATGACATGCAGATCAGTGATTTATCCCACAATGATAGTATGTTGCAGTGCCAGTAACTTTTTATAGAACCCATAAAGCTGCTCTGTCCTCTGGGAAAGCATTCCTTGACTGTGGGCTGGGTGGTGATCATTTTCAGATGTGAGTGTGGCCTTCTTATAGATTATGTGGAGAAATGTATATTAAAGGGACCAGAATTCCTGGGAACCAGGTCAAAATGGGTAGGGTTGGGGAAAATATGACCCAGTTGTCCTTTCCCCCTTCCACCTCCTTGGGTGCATGTTCTCTTACTCTTCTCTGGTTGTCCCAATTTTGAGAACTAGAGAGAAGAACCTGTCAGTGGAACTTTTTCTTTTATCTTATCTCAGACAGCCTTTGTGGGATGCAATGAACTCCAAGGAAACTGGTTGGTGCTGTTGGTTCTGTCTTTTCAAAAAAGCAGCAGTGTGTGTGGGTGAGGTTAGGAAAAAACCTCATGTGGGATGGTCTCCTTGAGCTTCAGAGATTTGGGTGGGATGGTCTCCTCGAGCTTCAGAGATTTGGGTGGGATGGGCTCCTTGAGCTTCAGAGATTTGGGTTCAGGATTTAAACACAAGGCTTACTTACTTTGAGTTCAACATGATATCCTGTCTGCCATGGTTCCTTCCTTCTGATTTTTCATTTGGATCTGTTCTCTTCTTGTGAAATATCAGCACAATAATGATCCATCTGTAAAGTGCTTGAGAAAATTCCATGAATACATGATGACGATCTAGTCCATTTGGGTATGAATCTAGGGATGAAAACATTCTCCTGTTTCAGTCTCATCTGTGACATCCCCTTTCTTGACTTTTGTAACCCATTTTCACAAACATTAACATGTGGGCAAGAAAAAAAATAATGCCATAACTAACTCCTTTGTTCTTGATTGGCATATCAGAGGTGAATATCAAACCTGTTCATTGTGGGATAGGATGCAGATTCAGAGAAATGTTTGAAGGAGATGACAGTAGGGTTGGACAGTTTCCCAAGGCTGACCTGTGTTTTCCTTGTCTGTATTACCAGGGTTTGTGGAATAAATTTTTTGACACCTTTGAATTTTGTGTTATAATCTACATTCAAGTTTAGTAATAAGCAAACAGCATTGTCTTAGGGGTATTTCTGGAAAAGGAAAGGGGTGAAGTCAAAAGTGGAACAATATTTTCTTGTGAAGTTTTATAAAGCTTTGGTTCTTGTGAAGCCCCAAGGAACAGCATAAATGTTCCCTCTTCTTTGAATAACAGACAACAGAGGCCGTTTTTTCATACTTTTCCAACTCTGATGTAAACCAGAATGTGTATGTGGTTTTTAGTTTCAAAATGGCATACTTCCAGCTCAGTTCCTCTGTTTAAATAAATCAAGAAAACTTTATAACAGAGGATGATTTTCTGGATGATAAAAATCTGAGTGACAGCCCTGGGCATCATCTTCCTCTCTCAAGTTATTTTAAGGAGGCTCAGTAAGTAGGTGGGACTTCTATAGTGAGCGCTCACACGACTTCACTCTTTGTGGATTTAGAAACTCTTTTACAGGATCATAGAATTTCAGAGTTGGAGGTGATCTCAAAGGCCATCTCATCCAACTCATAATGAACAAAGAAAGAATCCCCAGCACAATGTATTTGAGAAATGGTCATCTTAACATTTACTTGAAGACCTCTAGTAAGGGGCACCCAAAGTAGCCTGCTCTTTTTCGCCACAATTCTAGTTTTCTTTTTTCTTTCCCTTTTCTCTAAAGATGCTTGAAGATCCATTTATTCTGGTAGGGGGAAAATGCTGGTGAATAATTTTTTTTACATATGCAATCATGTAAAACATTTCCATATTAGTCATCTTGTGCAAGAAGTCTTGAACAAAAAAAAAAGAAAAAAGGAAAGAAAGGAAGGAAGAAAGCAGAGAGAAAAATAGTGTGCTTCAGTTTGTATTCAGATAATATCAGTTCTTTGGAGGCAGATACCATGTGAGTCCTTTGGGACTGCCTTGGGTCATTGTATTGCAGAGAAGAGCTAAGTCATTTACAATTCGCTATCCTACAATGTTGCTGTTATTGTGTACAACACTCTCCCGGTTTTGCTTACTTCACTTTGTATCAGTTCATGTAAGTCTTTCCAGGTTTCTCAGAAAACCTCTTACTAGTCACTTCTTATACCACAATAGTATTCCATTACATTCATATACCACAACTTATCTGACTTATTCCCCAATTGATGGACATCCCCTCAATTTCCAATTCTTGGCCACCACAAAAAGAGCTGCTAGAAATATTTTTGTAGAAATAGGTACCCTCTCCCCCTTTTTATCTCTTTGGGGATAGCAGTAGTATTACTGGATCAAAGGATAAACACAGTTTTATAGCCCTTTGAACATAGTTCATAGCCCTTTGGGGATAGAGACAACTCTGATTTTTAAGGAGTTTTTCTTTACATCAGGACTAAATCTTCCGCTCTGCCCTTTGGAATCAAGCAGAAATAAGCAAAGCCTTCTTCCACATGAAGGCCTTACAAGTACTTAAATGCAGCAACAGCTATCGCATCCTCATTCTCTCTGTCCTCACTGCTCCCCTGCCATGTTCTCTTCTTCATATTAAACAATCCCAGTTCCTTAAAGCCATGCTTATCTGCCATAGACTCAATATCATTCATCATCCTGGTTACCCTCCACTGGCCATGATCTAGCTTATCTATGACCTTCCCAAAAGTTGTCACCAGAACTGAAGTACCCAATACTCCAGATGCCTTCAAGCGTCTAAATCTTATTCCTTCAAAAATGTTTTTAAAATGAAAAACCAATAACGGGGTCCTGGAGCAAATATTATATAATTCAGGTTCATGTGCTTGGCAGAGCTACTGGGAGCAATGAAGGTTGAAGGTTGCTCGTGTTTTTCAGCTACACTTACTGTCTTGGATGTTTTACTTGTTACTGTTTAATACAAGGGAGGGTTCAATGCCTGTGTGTGTGTGTGTGTGTGTGTGTGTGTGTGTGTGTGTTATTTCCAGAAATGACTATAAAGCATGAATAAAACTTATTTTTTAAATTTCCATTGTGTCACCTCCCTTTTAAAAAATAAAATATATTCATTGATGTTCTGCCTTCTTCCAGCGATAAGAAGCCACTTTAACATTTTAATTGCAAAGGCATGGTCTTAGTTTTCTCAGATTACCCAGGGAAACTCTAAACATAGCAGTCTCCCCCAAATTACATTTTCTTAATAGTCCAGAAAAAAGGATAGTGAGGGAGAGAAGGCTTTCTCTAAATAAAAGCAGAAGACTGACTGCTCATGATTAGTGAGTTAACACTTGGGTCTCCCTGGGCCCATGAATGTCATTTCCCCTCTAAAGCAACAATGAAGCCTCCTTTGTCACCCCTGATTGGTGGTTAGTCTGGCTTTTGATTTATGGGGGTGGTGAATGACTCTTAAGGGATAGACAGTGGTAATGGGAGCATATCTTGGACTAGCTTCCATATGACATCAGACTTAGTCAAGAACATTCTCTCCTTCCAATTGTTCAAGCAAATAAGGTGCTTTTCAGCCCTGACTGGTGCCCCTTGGTACTGGCTATTTGAAAGAGTAAACTCCATGTGATGCAAATCTCAAACTTTATAAATTGCTTCCAATTTCATTTTCTTTATCTTGTTGGTTTCTGAGTTTTTCTCCAATTTATTCAAATTCAATCCAATCTGATCCAATACATCCTAACACAATGCAGCCAATGAATATAATCAATGCTATTGATGGAATCAGTGTAATGCAATCCAATGTAATCAACACAATCATTTTGACAAATGCTATATAATGTGGGAATCAATGAAATCAGGGCAGTGCAACACTGCCCATGCAGTGAATTCAATGCAACTAATGCAACACAATTGAAGTGATTGCTGCAACCACTTGTGATCAATGCATTCCTGGTGCAATGCCACCCAGCCCAGTGAAATGCTATGAATGAAGTCATTGTAAAGCAATGCAATGCAATGCAATCCAATCCAACAAATATTTATGCAAAATAACTACTCTGTTCCAGGCAGCATGCTTGCTAGACACTAAGGATACAGAACCAAAATTTACATTTGTCCTTCTCCTCAAGGAACTTCTAATCTACTCGGCCTGTATCACCACCAAGTTAGCTGTTTACCAGTACTTCTGGCATCTTGTCTTGAAGGCAGAGCAATAGCTGCTGTATTGTGGTAACCTAAGAAGTTAAGGATACCCCCTGTTCTCTTGCCTTCTAGTGATATGGCCAAGAGCCTGACAGCTGGGTTCTGTAACTGTCAAAAGTTGTCAAGATGCCTTATTTTATTTTTCTGCAGAATTATGACGTGTTTTTTTTCCTTTTCCTTTTTTTTTTGTTGTTAAAGGGACCTTGGTGAGATATTGCCATCTTTCTCCTTTTCTGCCAGTCCAGCCTTACTGTTCTTGTTTGGTCCCTCTTTAACACCAGACTGCTCTAAAGGTGCGAGGAGCCTGTTAGGGAGACGGGGATGGCAGAGATTAGCCCAATAAAGGTGGCCAGTATATCCTCTCTCCTATCTCTTCATAGCAGAGCAGAGCCCAATCTGCTCTGTGCATTTAAGAGTCTGTTCCCAAGGCACCTCCATGGTTTGTTTATAACACAGAGCACATCTGTGGAACTCTACCGGCCCCTGGATAGCATGACTTCACCAGACCCAGTGGAACCATGCCAAATGGCCTCTCTCATTTGGTGGAAAGCCTGGGACTCTTCTCTTTCCATTTTCTTCCTTCAGATCTCCCAAGTAGCACACAATAATGTCCTGGTCCTTCAAGCTGTCATAGTTAACATTCTTTTTTTGGCATTTAATTTGACTGAAATCAGCACCTGCCTCTGAGATGAGAGGACTAAGGAACCAAAGGCAGTGACTGACAGTAATTTAATTTAATTCAATTCAACAAGCATGAATCATAGAATTGGAGCTGGAAGGACCATTTTATCCAATCTGTTCTTTTTACATATGGAGAAACTAAGGCCAAGAGAGGCCAATAATTTTAAATGGAAATTTAAAAAATAACCTTACTCAAGGTTACATATGAGTGGCAAAGTCAAAATTTGAACACAGGTAAATCACTTAACCCCTTAGGGCTCCAGCCAACCCAGCAGCTAGATGACTCAGTGGATAGGGCTCTGGGCCTGGAATCAGGAAGACCTGAGTTCAAATCCAGTCTTAGACATTTACTAGCTGTGTGACCCTGGGCAAATCACTTTATCTCTGTTTGTATCAGTTTCCTCTTCCATAAAATAGGAAACATAATAGCATTTATATCCCAGGGTTGTTGTGAGGATCAAATGAAATAATATCTGTAAACCACTTAGCATCCTGTGTGCCTGACACATAGTAGGTACTATATAAATGAGTTATTTATAATGTCATTATTATTATTTGGAAGCTAGGTGGCTCCATGACTCATAGAGTTCTGGGCCTGGAGTCAGAAAGACTCATTTCCCCGAATTAAAATCTGGCTTCAGGCACTTAGTAGTTGTGTGACCCTGGATAAGTCACTTCGCCCTGTTTGCCTCAGTTTCCTCATCTGTAAAATGATTTGGAGAAGGAAATGGCAAAGCACTCTAGTATCTCTGCCAAAAAAATCCCCAAATGGGGTCATGTAGAGTTGGACATGACAGAAATGACACCACACAATTTATTGTTTATTATTATTTATTATTATTATTTATTATTATTTTCAGAGCTACTTTCTATGTACATTGGTAGAGAGGCAGTTTCCTCCACTGATGTGCCTGATGGCAGTGAAATCATAGATGCAGTAAAAAATAAGGGAAAAAGTGGACCCTATGGGGTAGGCACTATTAGTGTCTGTTTTGCAGGTGAGGAAACTGAGACCTAGAGGTGAAAGATCTTATATAGCGTCACATAGAAAAGGCAGGATTTGAGGCCAGGTTCTCCTGTCTCCAAGTCTCACTCTATCTCCTTAACCAGGCTGTCTCTCAATGTCTGTTGAGTAACTTTTCATAGGCAGTAATGAAATATATACACAAATAAGTGAATACAAACTATGTATATATAAAGCAATTTTGTAGGAAGAAAAGTCACCCAGAACTTGTGGGGGAGGGAAAGGTAGATTAAGAAAGGCCTCATGTGAGAAATAGCACAGGAGACTCATCCTCCAAGAGGCAGAGGTGAGGGGGGCACTGTGCCAAGGGGGCAGATAGACTGTTGTTCAGCTGTTTCAATTATATCCAACTCTTTGTGATCCCATTGGCAAAGATACTGGAGTGGTTTGCCGATTCCTTCTCCAGTTCAATTTACAGATTTACTCAGGAAACTGAGGCAAACAGGGTTAAGTGACTTGTCCAGGGTCACACAGTTAGGAAGTATCTGAGGCCAGAGTTGAACTCAGGGAGATGAGTCCTCCTGACTCCAGGCCTAGCACTCTATGCCCTAAGGCACCACTTAACCACCTCAGATAGAGTTGATTGGTACTTCTATATTATAGAGTGCCAATTATTCTGTAGACACATCTGTGTGGTTCATGATCTATGAAAACACATTTCTTCTGTTCTTTATTATTTTCTTTTGTATTTCTCACATTTAAAAATCAGCTCAACTTCCGCCCCCCCCCCATTTTGGGGGCGTGAATAGCTTTAGATCGTTACAAATGTTAAATGTTTCTTTCTTGGAAACCTTTCTTTAGGCACCTTGATTATATTGCATTGATTTTCCAAATCAAGGCTATAGCACATCATCAATTGTGAACATTTCTATAACAAAACAGAGGGTAGGTTGTTAGGATCCAAAGTCTGGGAATCGTGGGTGGCTGGTCGTCTCTCAGACACACTTGAATATGTTAACATTTTAGGAGCTATTATTTAGATAGAACTGTGGTTTGGAACAAGGTAGAGAACAACCTTTTGCTTAACTTTTCACTTTCCCTGTGATTGTTAAGGAGAGCTGGAAAATATTACAGCTGGGATAACAGAGGGCTGGCGAATAGAATCTTCTTGCTAGGACCCTCCATTCATTCAGTGGGGTGTTTTAGTTTTGGCCAAAGCCATTCCCCCTTTCTGTAGGATGGCAGGGGCTCCTTCTGGCTTCAAAAGATGGTCTCCCTCTAGAGCCAGCTGGAAATGAATGAGTCTCTGCTCTCCTCAAAAGGATGAAGGGCTAAGCCTAGGCCAAGTTTGTGTGCAACAAATACATGGAAGTCATAAGATCACAGATTTGGAGTGGGAGACATTTCATAGGTCATCTTCTTGAACCTCCTCATTTAATAGTACTTAGTCTTTGACTTGGGGTCTCTTGCTTGAGTTCAAATCCTGTGTCAGACACTAGCTATCTAGTGTAAGACACTTTCCAAGGAAGTTAGGTGGTGCTGTGGATAGAATACCAGGCCTGGAATCAGGAAGACTCATCTTCCTGAATTCAAATCCAGCTTCCGATACTTAGACTGGAACTACTGAACAACGACAAAAGACACTTAGTCTTTCTCAACCTCAGTTTCCTCACCTGTAAAATGAAGATAATGATAGCACTTCCCTCCCAGGGTTGTAGTGAGGATCAAATGAAACAATATATGTAAAGCATAGTGCTATCCTTAACGTGCCATGTGAGTGCTAGTACTATTACTACAACTACTACTATTATTATTAAATTATTTACTTGAATATTTTATTACACAGAATGCATTCTATTATATAATACTAGTTATATTAAATATAATATATAATACATTTTGTTATTTAATTGATAAATTATTATAGTATATATAAGGAGATTATATAATAAGGAGATTGAAGCCCAAAGAAATTGCCCAAACACACTTATCTAGGAAGGAACAGAGCTAATATTTGAACCCAAATCTGACTCCAATTCTTTTCTATTGCATCATAACTCTAGACATCAGCCATTCACTTGGAGTGCCAGATCTTCTACAGTCTTTACAATCTTTATTACCAATAGCAACCTGGACCAGGCTGAGAGGACTGAGGGTATATGTAGCTCAAGACTTGTCAGCTGCATAAGAAAGCTAGTGTCATTGTAGGCTATTTGGAGAAAGACATCATTTCCAGATGTTGGGAGGTGAAAGTCTTTATGTACTGTGACTGCTCAGATCACAGCTGGAATATTGTGTTTGCTTCTGTATGGCACATTATAGGAAGGTATCAGTAAGCTGGGGAGGGTCCAGAGGAAGGCAACCAGAGTGGGGAAGCTACTTCCCGTTCATGTATCCATTGAAGTAACTGGTGATGTTTAGCCTAGAGAGAATGTTCAATGGAGGACAAATCCTCTGCACACTCTGAAAGCATTTAAAGTGTTGTCACATGGAAGATGGATCAGACTTCCTCATCCCAAAGGGCATACGGATGAAAGTTTCAGAGGCAGATTTAGGTTTAGAATAACGAAACAACAAACGTCCCCTAAATGGAATGGGCTGCCTTAGGAAATGAGAGAGAGACAGAGAGAGAGAGAGACAGAGAGAGAGACAGAGAGAGAGAGAGAGAGAGAGAGAGAGAGAGAGAGAGAGAGAGAGACAGAGACAGAGAGACAGAGACAGAGACACAGAGAGACACAGAGAGAGAGAGAGAGAGACAGAGTCAGGAGAGATTGGAGAGGGAGAAAGGCAGAGAGAGAGAAAAAATGCATTGATACATTTTCAGTGTGAGCTTTTACAACTTGGAAATAAGAAAACTACAATCAGGGCTTGATTTTATCATTTCATTGATTGTCTAGACTTTAGAAAATATTGGAAAAATGTTAATAATGGAGATTAAACTTCAAACTATGTCACGGATACATCTTCCTCCCCCAGCTGGTTGTTAAACACTTACCAGCACACCCATGTGTGAGTCCCATGTCGGTGTTGGTGGGGAGGAGGGTAGATTGGGTGAAGGATTATGGCTGGTTTTGTGGAGAATCAGCCCTTGAAATTAAACTCCTGACCTTGCTCTGGGACACAGGACACCAGTGCCCCATTGAGAAAGATTGTTTTCTCAGCAGCTGGCTTTCCAGACTGAGCACAAAGGAGAAGAAAGAGCTAATTGTTTGGATAAAATAAATTACCTTTTTTTTTTTTAACCTTGCATCTTCTGGCTTCTTGCTTCATCCTTCTTTGTACTTGGGACTCCAGAGCTCTTCAGTCCATATGGCACTATAACTGGTATTTTCTACCCTGGGGATATGAGATGTTTTCTTACAAAAGCAAGCTATTCATTAGAGCTCACTGGGCTTTTAACTTTTGTAGCCTATTACCCTTCCAATTCTCCCTTAAGGTGGGTAATTTGAGAAGAGTGGTATGGTCTGACTTCTTTTCCTCTCTTACTAAATAATGATAATAATTATGTAGCTGCACGGGGCTTGACAGTTTACAAATAATTTCCTAGGCATCATTTTGTAAGGTCCCCTAAGTGGTCCTATAGCATCGGTAGGGAAGCTGTTACTAGTCCTGGATTTTACAGATAGGCCAACTGAGGTTCAAAGGGAATTAAGTAAACGTCAGGGCAAGTGTCTTAGAGTCACAGAATCTGATAGTTGGAAGGGACCTTAGTGGCCATTTAGTCCAATTGCTTTGGTGGAGTTTCCATAATAGTAGTTCTTTATATGAAAAGAAATCACATATCTGTCCCCAGTATGCAGTGGAAACCAGGTTCCCTTAGAGTCAAACATTTACTGCTGATTATGGCCATGACTCCAGAGCAACTGGATGAAAAGAGAAATCTTCAGCCTTCTTGTTATTTTATCTTCATGATACCCAACATCTGGATATTGGGAAAACATCTGGTTGCTGGGCAACATCTAAATGCCATCTCTAAGGGGAGCAGAAGGGTTTTATTGATGGATGATTCAGGCTCTTAGCTCAGAGCTGCTAATGTTCCCAATTCACGAATTAACTCGACAGTTTGGGGTTGGGAGAGGGAAGATTTGTGATTTTGTCATCTTTTGCTATAGTCAGATGCTATTGGGTCCACCAAAAACTCAATTAAAGACCTCTGAGACTTTAAGAACATTATGACACTTTGGAGACACCTCCTCTCACCCTTAGGGCTCCCAGAAAAAACAAAAAAAAACCAAAACTATCTTAGGTTCAAAATATTTTGTGGGTTAACATCTACCCAAAAGCCATAGTTTATGAACTTCTACCAAGGTATTCACTTTTATAGTGAGCCAGTGGGTGCAATTTGTTCAAAGGAAAGGAATTTAATAAAATAGAATGGTTAGAAAAATAACGTTAGAACATTGTCTCCACATATACACATAGTGAACCTGGGGCACACTTTCCCACAAGCCCAGACTATCAGCAGGGCAAGCAGACATACTTGGGAAAAGTGAGGAGACACATATTTAAATCTGGGTATTTGGGATCCCTTGAATATTAGACTTTTGGTATCCATTGTCTGATTGGGAACTTGGGGCATCCCTTGATTGTGTTAGCAAGCAGACCAATGACTGCTTTGTTCCCTCTTTACTTTGATGGACTCTGGATACCTTCTCCCAGTTTCCCTAGGGAAACATTTATATTGCATGAGATTAAATTTCAATCTGAAGAGACAGTTGTCTGGGTTATCAGATGAGTCAAATATGCAGTCACAACTGTGGTGGTCCATATGGGGCTGCAACTCAATACTCACAAGCTTGTCCTAAAATGTATTTGGGATGTATTTATCAAAATAAAAAAAAATGCAACAAAGCATAGGTAACATTACATTTTAAAGTTAAGTCAATAGGTGACCCACAGATTAGTGGCCCCTGTTTTAATCTGATCTTGACATCCAGCTGATCAACCAACCAACCAATCAATCAATCTTTATTAAGTGTATGCCAGGGACTGTGCTGAATGCTAGGGATACAAAATGAGGCATAAGACAGTTCCTACCCTTAAGGAACTCACAATCATAATTTTACAGGGTAGGGTCTATGCCTGTAATTTCCCCGAAATAAGAAATTACCACATAAAGAAGCATTTTCTATCAATGGAGTTCTGTACCTTCTTTTGGAACCAATAATAATTAGAGAGTTACCCCGAGCACTGAGAGGTTAAATGATTTGTCCTAGGTCACACAGCAATTGTGTGTCAGGGGCAGGACTTGAAACCAGGCCTTTTTAGTCTGGAAGCCAGTTTTCTATCTATGATGGCCCATTGTCTCTCTAGTGGTGGTCATGAGAATTTCAAAATGGAATCCCGTCAGGGAATCACAATAACTCATATTAACAGAGCATTCCTTATAACAATCCTGTGTGGTAGAAGGTGTGGGCACTATGATCAATATCTTACAGATAAGGAAACTGAGGTTCTAATGTCATGATTATAGTTCATATCTATATTATGGTTAAGGTTTGCAAAACCTTTTCCAGATACTATCTCATTTGATCTAATCACTGACCTCTTGGGAGAGACACTATTGTTATTCAGATTTTACAGATGAAGAAAATGATAGTCTAAAAAGTCAGACTTGAGAGACTTGCCCAAAGTAACTTAGCTGGCTCTTGTCAGAGACAGATATCTAACCTGGGTCTCTTGCCTCCAACTCCAGGGCTCCAGTTTTGATACCCTAATGCCTCTTGATATTCCTAAGTGATTTTGTTAGGTTGTGAAACCTTAGATACCTCCCCTGTTTCTGAAGGATTACAACTGAGGGTCAGACAAAAAAAGAACTTTGCCCATGATGGGCAGAGGCTGAGCAAACAGAATGCAACAAGGAATGACAAGGAGGTGGCATCAGAGGAAAAAACTAACAATAACTACAACTTATGGATTGTCTGTGTATTGAAACTGCAGGATAATTGATGGAAGACCACTGAGATCCTTGTAGATTCCCTGTGGACAACTTAGATAATAGAACATGAGCAAGTCATATAAAAAGTCAAGTATGAATGGGCCACATTCACCATCCACGTGGATGAGCTCATGGCCTCAGTGGAGGTGTAGAGTATTTTTAAGTGGACCTCTCTATTAACCAGGACTAATGTCTGCTCTCAGTGAAGTGACTATTGATGTCCAGAGAGTTGACATCAGGGTACTGCAAGATGCTGGAGTGCTTTCAGAATCATTGATGGATGATTCAATTATATTTTGGATAAAATATTGGATTAACAAGAGCACTCCATTCCCGGCCCTTCAAAACCATCCAGGATTACCTGGGCATTCACTGTGTCATTTCCCTCATATATTCAGTGAAAATGACAAGACTCAAAGGCATTTTTTTTTCCAGACCACAGTGAAAAGAATCCAGGTTTCTGTCCTAGTAACTTGCCTTGATTAGATTTGACAAACTAGAGTGGTTAAGGAATGAAAAGGATGCAGCTAGTTAATTAGCTTCAGGATTCAAAATGACATTTATTATGGTGGGAGAAATTAAAGGAAAAGCTTTTATTTGTGTTCCAATGACTAAGGAAAAGTAGAGTTAGAGGGAAAGCCAAGGGAAGACATCTTCTTCATTCAATAATCCAATGGTTCTCTACATGGGAGCTACACATTAAAAAAAAAGTCATAGCTATTTTTAATTCAATTCAATAAACATTAAGCAACTTCAATGTACCAGGCACAGTGCTAAGTGATGTTTTGATATAATTAATTTCCTTTGTAATGCTATGCATTTATTTTATGTGTTTAAAAACATGATTCTGAGGAGTGGCTCACAGGCTTCACCACTTTGACTGCCAGAGGGATCCATGACACATGAAATGTTAAGAACACTTGTAATAGAGTAATTAACATCAATCAGTCAACCATCAAGTATTTATTAAGTGCATACTGTTTCCTAGGCACTGAGAACAGCAGCACTGTTTGAAGAATGCTGGCCCTGAAATCTCAGGTCCTGGGTTCAGATCTCATCTTTGATGCCTCCTATCAGTATAGTTTTGGGCAAATCACTTAATTCCTCTGGACTTCAGTTTTTTTCATATGCAAAATAAAGGGGTTGGTCTAAATGGAAATGGGAAATCCCTTCAAACTCTTGAACTACTGTGGTGATATAAACGTTTTTGCTTCTTTTTGTATCCCTTTTTGTATTGATTTGTATCCCTAGCACTGTGTGGTCCATGGTAGGTGATTAATAAATGTTGATTGATTGATTGAACCATAAGATAGTCCTCACCCTCAAGGAGTTCTCATTCTACTCACAGCATATAACGTAAAAGGCACCATAAAGTAGAAAAAGTCTAAAAAGTCTCAGTGTAGACCCTATATAGTCATGTGTATCCATAGGGATTTGTAGAATCCGGGAATCAGGCAGTGTTCTCAGAGTTCACTCCTCCAACCTAAACAGAGCTGGTAAATCCCCCCTCAGCATCCCTGATAAGTGGCCAGCCAGTCTTTCTTTGCTTGAAGCCCTGCAGTGCAGGAGAAGTCAGTATTAAGTGAGGCAACCATTCCCTTGCATTTAAAACCCCCACTAACTGGGACTTATCTCGAAGTTAGCATATAAATACAAATTTGGAATGGGTCAGTATTTGAACTGTACAAGTTTCCTTGTACAAATAGTACAAGGAAAAACACCCATACATTTGGAGTGCAGTTAGAGAAGCTATGTGGCACCATAATGCATAGCGTTCCAGGCTTGGAGTCATGAAGACTCATCTTCCTGAGTATGAATCTGTCCTCAGACATTTACTAGCTATGTGACCCTGGGCAAGTCACTTAACCCTGACTCAGTTTCCTCATTTGTAAAATGATCTGGAGAAAGAAATGGCAAATCACTCCGTATCTTCACCAAGAAAAACCCAAATGGAGTCATGAAGAGTTAGACACAATTGAAAATGATTGAACAACAAATCAAGGTTTGCAAATCACACAATTCTAAAGTTGGAAGTAACCATGGTAACCATTGAGCCAACCCACATCTGAAAAAAGAACCTTAATATAACATCCCCAACCTGTAGTCATCTAGTCTTTGTTTAAAGTTCTCCAATCATGGAGATCCCACTTTGTACCAGAGTAGGTAAGTTGATGCAGTGGAAAAAAGTAAGGAAGAATAATAAGCATTTATTAAGCACCTACTGTATGTCAGGCACTGTGCTGAGAATTTTCCAAGTATTGTCTCATTTGATTCTCACCTCAACCCTGGAAGGCAGGTGTTGTTTACCTCTATTTTACAGATGGAAGCTGAGAAAGAAGCGACATCTCAGCTCATGTAGCAAGTTTTTGAAGGTGTCATTTGGAAAAGGGATTAAACTTGTTCTGCTCTGGAGAGCAGAACCAGGAGAAATGAGTAAAGGCTAAAAAGAGATAAACTTTGGGAGGAGGACGAAGGTAGAACCTAACAGTTAGAGCTGTCCCAAAGTGGAGTGGGTTACGTCACAAAGTAGTGGACTTTCTGATCACTGCTGGGCTCCCAGGGAAGCCTGGATGACCATTTCTTGAAGGATTCCAATTCAGATGTAACTTGAACTTGGTGACCTCTGTGGTCCCTTCCAACCCTCAGATTCTGGGATTCTGGGAAAACACAATGGGCCCTCAGCAAATACTTCCTACCCATACCAGCAAAGATTCCTTTTCAGAAAAAGAAGAAAATAACCCAGTTTTGTCCTATGCTTGAACTGTCTTTTGGTTTGTTTGCTTGTTGTTGGCTTTTTTTTTGGCTCATAAAACTATGTCCCACAGTCTGCATCCGCTGAAGAGACCCAGTTACTGTCATGACCCGTTTAAAGGGCTTCTTCGAGGTTATTTACAAAAGCATTGAAGTTCTTGTTGAGTTGTTTAGTCATTTTTCAGTCATGTCTGATTCTTTGTGACCCCATTAGGAATTTTCTTAGCAAAGGTACAGATGAGGGAACTGAGGCAAACAGGGTGAAGTGACTTGCCCAGGGTCACACAGCTATTAAGTGTCTTAAACTATCCTATAACTGTTAGCCATAACAAGAATGGGGTCAACCTGGGAGGAATCAAGTGAGGATGTCTGAGGAGAAATATTTCCTAACACAGTTATTTTGTGGGCAGGAAGAACTGGGGTCACCCAGAAAGTTACCCACGAAGAGACCCACAGGATGAGAATGAACAGTGGCATAAATGTGAGTTTTTAATGTACTCTCACCAGGGATCAGTGACAAGGCAGAGAGCTGGGTAGGGAAGGAAGGAGAAGTCCCTTCATGGATTTGAAAAGAAACCATGATTCCATATTATTCTAACCCAGACCACACGTGGAAGACTTTTGTTTAAAAAGAAATATATAAAAACACAAAACTTCGGTCTACAAACAAAGATACAAAAGGAGTCACTGGAGGTTAAAGATTAAAAAAAAAAGCAAAACACCCTAAACTGTTGTGATGGAAGGTCTGGAGAGACCGAGCTGTTTAAGGATGATCAAAAGTCACCTCAGTGGCCATCTTGGCAAAGTCACAGTGAGGTGAGGCTGTGTTCACAGTCCACAGATACTTGAAATCGAAACACTGAGGAGGGTATGTAATTGCAGAGCTAGAGAAGAGGGAGTGCATGTTATTATTTCGAGAAATGGAATGAAATGAAGAGACAATTTTATGGGAACAAAATAGGTGGCATTTGGGGAGTTATGGAAGTTTTATCATTTGGCGCAATACATCTATTGCTAAAAATGATACAGCACACTTGTTGCTATAAAGAGCATTGTAAAACAGGATAGTGGATAAAGAGCTGGGCTTAGAATCAGGAAGACTCATCTTCATGAGTTCCAATCCAGCCTCAGATACTCACTAGCTATGTGACCCTGGGCAAGTCACTTAACCCTGTTTGCCTCAGTGTCCTCATCTGTAAAATGAGTTGGAGAAGTATATGGCAAACTACTCTAGCATCTCTGCCAAGAAAACACCAAATGAGGTCACAGAGTCAGACATAACTGAAATGACTGAACAACAACAAAAACAGGATAATTTTCCACCTGGGAACCAAAGAGGTTAGTTTTACAGATGGTAGATCCATCTGTAAACCTTGGTGGATGGTGAAGTTACTGAGTTCTTGCTGTCATTAAAGAAACTGGAGACAAAAGAGAATTTGAAGGATGGTGCAGTATAACTGTCTTCACATATTTGAAGATGTGGAAAAGGAATCAAGACTTTTTTTTTTCTTGGCCCTCAAAGGCAGAGCTAAGAGCAATGGGCCTGGGTGACCAAGAGGTATATGTAGATATGTGAAAAATTATCTAACAGGATAATCTCAAAGTGGAAAGCTTTTCCTCATCGATGGTATTCAAGCAAGTTGGATGGCCATTTCTTGGGGTGTTCTATAGAAGGGTTGGATCAGTGCTGAAATGTCCTGGTTTGGTTGGGGAGAATTTGATAGAGGACTCTGGGCTCTATCCCCCCCCCCCAATGGAATGGATGATGCCTAAAATGTGCAAGGGAGTAGGTAATAACTGGGGAAGACAGGAATATCTAAGAATCTGCAGATTTTCAAGTCAACATATGATGGAGAGAGGGGGACAGTCAGGATGGTCAGATTAGGTCAGTCTGTATGTGATATAGCTAAGTTCAGAGCAGTGGTGTTTATTTGTTGTTGATCAGTCGTTTTTAGTCATGTCTGACTCTGTATGACCCCATTTGGGGTTTTCTTGGCAGAGAGACTGGTGTGGTTCTCCATTTCCTTCTCCAGCTCATTTTACAGGTGAGGAAACTGAGGCAAATGGGGTTAAGTGACTTGCCCAAGGTCACACAGCTAGTTAATGTCCGAGACCAGATTTAAACTCAGGAAGATGAGTCTTTGTGATTCCAGGCCCTGTTCTAGATTTACCTAGCTGTCCCAACGTGCTTATTTTCATATTGCCAGTAATAGAAAATGGATTTTTGTTTCATTCTGGATTGTAACTATGATGACTCCAATGATTTCTTTTGGAACCCAAACCTTCATTGGGCTGGGCCACTATTCTCTTACCATACCTTTTCCTGCCCTAGTCTGGAATTCTCTATACTTGGCTGGACACCTCCACATCTATACACAGACCCAAGTATCTCCCTGACTGTGATACCAGAGATGAAGAAACCATCATATACACCTGACTCCTCCTTAGAAGACAGTAGAGTGGATAGAGTGTTGTCTTTGGAGTCAAAGGACCCGAGTTCAAATCCTACCCCTGTCACACATGTAGTCTTGGGCAAATCACTTACCTTCTCTGGGCTTTGGTTTCCTCATCTGTAAAATAATGAGTTGGGGCTTGGTGACCTCTAAAATCCATTCTGCATCTAAATCTATGAACCTATGAACATCCAAGGCCCTTTATCACTTTCACTTCTGATGCCCTGCAATGGAGATAGCAAAGGATTAAATCTATCCAATAGGCAAATGAGCATTTGTTAGTCACTTACTGTATGCCAGGCACAGCATGAAGTATCCCTGCCCTCAAGAAGTTTTTGTTCTGTTAGAGGAAACATTTACACAAATATATACAAGCATATAAAGGAATTATGGGTTTTGGTTTGGTTGTTTCTGTATTGATAGGTAATTCCCCTTAGTGCCTAGTATGGTGCTTAATAAATGCTTGTCAAATAAATTAAAAAGGCAGTGATAACAATCCAACTCATTACAACAAGCGTTTCTTAAGCACCTACCATGTAAAAGCCACTATTCCAGCATCTGGGGTTACAAAGAAAATGAAAAATGGCTTCTTGCCCTCAAGGAGTTTACATTCTGGTACAATATGTAAACAGATAAGCATGTATATGGGATTAGTCGAGGAAGGAAAGAAAGCTGAGAGCTAAGGGGATCAGGAAAGCTTCTGGTAGGAGAAGCATGAGCTGTCTTTAAGGAAGTGTTAATGTAAGAGGCTGAGGTAGGCACGGATTACACTCTAGGTTTAAGGGTCAGTTTATACAAAGTGGGGCCCTTTTTTAGCGGTTAGTTGGGCTGGACTAGAAATGAAGATGGAGATGGAATACTGAAGTCAGAATCCTGCAAACAGGACAGCTAGGCTGGGGACTAGGGTTCATGAAGGAGGATGATGTTAAGACTAGACAGATGGACTGGAGGCAGATTGTAAGTGATCTGCAGAATGGGTATATAGTTTGCAAATTAGGATTTCAGATTCTTATTGTTTAGCCTGATTGGTCTTGCAATAGGAAGTTTTATTAGATGGCCCTGATTATAAAAAAAAAAATGTATGTCTTACATGGGTTGAGTAGGACCAACCCCATGTAAGCAACTTTTTTTTTTAGCATCTAGAGTTTTTCCAAAGAGGAATGGACTGATTTCTGAGGTAGTGAGCTTTCTACCACTACAAATGTTGAAGGGTAAATATACACCTTGCAGGGGTGTAATAAAAGGGATTTTTTGGGTGTGTGTGTGTGTGTGCATGAAATAGGGATGATTAGAGTTTCTTTCAACTCTGATACTATGGTTTTGAAGATGTACCCAACAAATTCACATGCTCATAAATCTGCAGCTGGAAGGGACTTCAGAGGCCATCAAATCTGACTCTTTCATTTTGGGGTAACTGAGGCCAGGGAGGTCGAGTGACTTAGACAAGGTCATAGGGTAATCATCAGAAATAGTATTTAAATCCAGATTATCTGATTCTAAAACCAATCCTCTGGCCACTGTTCTAATTGCCTCCTTCCTCTGTCTCTTTATATTTCATGGATACCTAGTGTAGCGCTTGGGCTGTCTAACCCTGCCTTTCATGACAAGGTTAGTGCACCTTTTTCCTGCTCACACTTATGCTCGATGAAGCCTTTTACACCACATCTTGAGCATGAGTCACCACTGATAACCTGCTGCAACTGGCTTACACCCACCATGCATCTTCTCATTGCCATGACAACTCCAGCTCATTAAAGAGTTGCTGGGGTGTATGAAATTGTGTTTGGTTTTTTTTTCCAGGCTGAATTGCCCATAAGTGCCCTGTCTTTCTCTTCTTCTTCACTAATAGCACAGGCTTCCCTGTAGTGAGAGGGCAGAAAAGTTCCTAAAAAGAAGAGCAGCAAGCAGAGAGATGAGAAATTAGAAGATTCAATTAAATTTAAATATTTATTAAGTCCTACTAAGTGTCAGTCATGGAGCTACTATAATAACAATAATTGCTAGAGTGTATATATTACTTTAAGGTTTGCAATGTACTTTAGAATCTCATTGGATCTTCAAAACAACTTTGGGAGGTAGGGGCCATTATTCTCACCATATTACAGTTGAGGAAACTGAGGCAGACAGAGGGTAACTATATGAAGCTGGAATCCCAGAGTCACACTGAATACTGGTACTGGGAATATGAAGGCAGAAACAAAATAACCCTTCTTCTCAAGAAGACTGAATTCTTCTTGGGGAGAAGCAATGTGAACAAAGATATAAATATAACATGACTACCCTAGTCCCCAATGCTTGAAGGTCAACTTGTGTTACATTTCACCCCTTCTGCAGGGTTCTCTGGTGACTTTAGGGAAGTTAGGGGGTATCTAATCTCTGCTCAATTGACTACACCAATGTATTCCCTCAATTTAAGGGAACCCCCAGCATCCCAGCTACATTTAACCACCCAACAGTGAGCTTAGCTTTGAGAAAGGAATTTGACTTCAAAGATTTAGCAAGAAGAAACATTCTCCCAATACCTGGGGGCATAGTCTCCTCTAGACCACCTTCTCTGGGAATGGGTAAAGTTTAGATTCTTAGCTCAGTTCAGTTCTCACATAGCATAGTTGATCAGGTTCCAAGTCCAAGACCCCTCTGGGCTTGCATCTCAGCACCTTGACTTTCAAGGTTTCCCTGCTGGGCTAGCAGCAATATCCAGCCTAGAATTTTGATTCCAAGATTGCCATGCCTCAAGCGTCTGGGTCTGTGGGCTTAGAATTGAAAAGAACTAGCAAAACAGACTAAAACCATAAACCTGATTCTTGGAGCCATAGGATTCAATGAAAGTCAGAAAGCAGATATTTTCCTAACATCTAGATTAGTGACTGGTGCCTAAACTTGGAGTAAACAGTTCTTTAATCTTCCCCTGCTCCTCTCAAGATATTATATGAAAGAACATAAGACTGTTCCAGTTTGGTAGTTTGAAAGATGCATTCCACTGGGAAGAGGCTGCTCCCACCCACATGGTAGAGCAATGCAGAATGTTTTCTCCCAGAAGCAGGTCTCTGGCATCTCTCATTTGCATACATCCATCTCGGATGATCTGGTTATGCAGAAAGTCCAGTTGCATAAAATATATACAGAGTGATCTTGGGTGTGGGAGATAGGGAGTGCTTGGAGTCAGTTGGAAATTAACTCAACCCTATCAACCAATCCCAGATGAACTTTCTTGATTCATTCTAGGTTTAAGGAGAGAAATCTAGCATTCCCCCCGCCCAAATAATCTTAAATTAGCTCCCAAAATGTTTGGGGCTTGCCTCAAAGGGGAGCACTTGGGCTTGATGAAGCTGTCAACCCCCCATTCTCCAATAAAAAATCAACCCACCCCTTATGAGTTCCCAGGACATGGGGCTCCCCCAGTCCCTCCAAGGATCTGGCACTTGGGTTCAATTGGATGTTAGTAGCTCATCCCTTGGCACCACAATCTTCCTTGAGCTCCCTTTGGAAAGAAACTGAACTTTGGGTTGTCAACAGGACAGCACCCTGACATTTAAATTAGTCCTTTCTTAACTCCACAGAGACCCATCCAGACATTTTGCCTTATGGATTTTTAGGTGGATGCAACACCTCCCAGCTGTGTGGAGGTGATGATAATACCCATAAATTATGAAGAAACAGATGGAAACTAACAGCCTCTGATCACATTTGCAGCCATCTTCATTCAGCTGGAACATCCTGGAGTTTAGTTCCTATTTTGTGTCGAGCAATGCCATTGTCAATTACCCTTAAAAGCAAAACTCTGTGTTCCCTGAACAGAACAGTGCCTTCTTTTCCCTGATTGCCTTATAAATAGTCACCCTGATTTTCTTTGATGGAAAACATTGGAGTAGATGCTAGATGTGAAAGGCCTTTATGGCCACGCCATTTCTCTTCTCCTACTGGAAGCTTGATGACAATCTCAACTACTCTTTTAGTTATTAATTCGAACCAGATCACGAGGTTGTATTAGTCTGACCTGTGCGATGTGCACTTCTCATCAGTGAGTTACATCTCTTCCATGTCAGCAGAAGGAGGAAAAATCAGAGTGAAAACTCAAGGTTTGCTTTTATCATGGACAACAGGCATTGGTCTTAAGTTGTTAATCAGTTTGATTATATCCAACTGAATATTTAATAAGCACCTACTCTGTGTTAAGTGAGAGACAGTGTGACCTGGTAGAGAGCTGACTTTAGGGTAAGAAAGACCTCAGTTCAAATTCCACCAGCTTCTGAGATGCACTGGCACTATGACTTTGAGGAGGGCACTTATTCTGTCAGTCCCTCAGTTTCTCTAAGACTATAATTAGTTATCCAGCATTTATGTTTTATGTATTAATAAAATGTATTTTTTATTTTTGAAGTTAAATTTTATGTTTATTTTTAGTTTACATCATTCATTTCCGCAAGATTTTGAGTTACAAATTTTCTCCCCATCTCTCTCCCCCCACCCCAAAACAGTGATCCCACTGTATACCCCCTACCCCAATCTGCTCTCTCCTATATCCTCCCCCATCCCCACTCTGACTTTCCAGTAGGGCAAGATGGATCTCCATACCCGAGTGCCTGCACATCTTATTTCCCAGTTGCATATAAAATAATAATAATATATATTTTTAAACATTTGAGTTCCAGATTCTTTCCCTTCTTCCCTCATCACCCATACCCACTGGGAAGACAAGCAATTAAATATAGGTTGTACATGTGTAGCTACGCAAAACATTTCCATAGTGGATATATTGTGAAAGATTGACTGTATTTCCCTCTGTCATGTTCCGCCCCTTACTTGTTCTCTTCTTTACTTTGACCCTGTCCCTTTTCAAAAGTGTGTGCTTCCAACTTCCCTCCCCCCCCACCTGGCCTCCCCTCCATCATCCCACCTCTCATCCCCTTCCCCCCTACTCTCCTGTAGGGAGAGATACCCTATTTAGTGTATATGTCATTCCCTCCCTAAGCCAAATTCAATGAGAGTAAGGTTGACCCATTCCCTTTTGGCTTCCTATTCTTCCCCTCCATTGTAACAGTTTTCCCTTGATTCTTCTATATGGGATAATTTACCCCATTCTGTCTCTCCCCATATCCTCTTATTGTATTCCTCTCTCAGCTCTCAATTTTGCCTTTTAAGTATCAACCCTTCCTATTCAATTGGTTCTGTGCCCTCTGTCTATACCTGTATACATATATTCACACACTCATTTATGTATTCATATGTTCATATACTCTCCTATATAGAATATGTATGTATACATAAGTATATATGTATACATATACATATATATTTATATATATATACATACAT